>APFE031055648.1:693-29963 GCA_000404065.3 Pinus taeda | reverse complement strand
GAATAAACCCTATGCTTCTTCCCCTCATTGAGAAGGAAGTGAAGAGAATGTTTGAGGCTGGTATCATAGCACCCATCAAATTTTCTTAATGGGTATCCAATCTAGTCCCCACAAGGAAAAAATCAGGGGAGATCAGACTGTGTGTAGACCTAAGAAACTTAAACCAGGTCTGTTTAAAAGACCACTATCATTTGCCTAAAATGGACCACATCCTACAAAGAGTATTGGGATCATCTAGAATCTCTTTACTAGATGGATTTTCAGGTTTCAATCAAATACTTGTTCACCCGGATGACCAAGACAAGACAACCTTTACCACACCGTGAGGAACATTTAAGTATGTTAAAATGCCTTTTGGGCTAAAAAACGTTGGCGCCACCTTTCAAAGGGCAACGGATATTGCATTTGCCAAGGAAATACATGAATTCCTTGTTGTCTACCTTGATGACTTAACCCCTTTCTCCAAATCGGATCAAGAGCACCTCAAACATTTAAGGCAAATCTTCATAACATGCAGGGAATATGGCATTTCCTTGAACCCCAAGAAGTCCTTGTTTGGCCTTGAGGAAGGTAAGTTGCTAGGCCACATCATCTCAAAAGACGGTATCAGAATTGATCCGGAAAGGATCCAAGCCATCCTCCAAATTCCATACCCAAGAAACATAAAAGAGTTGCAAGCATTCCTTGGAAAGATCAATTTCCTAAGGAGATTTATCCCAAATTTAGCCGAACTGGTAAGATTGTTAAGCAACGTGTTAAAAAAGGATGTCAAGATAAAATGGTCCCTTGAAACCAAGCAAGCTTTTGAGAGTATCAAAGTTGCCTTGACTCAAACGCATGTACTCACAAGTCCACAATTTGATAAAAAATTTATCATCTTCTCCTTTGCTTCAGAGCACACGATAGCTGATGTCCTTTTGCAAAAGGATGATCAAGGGAATGAAAAGCCAATTGCATTCTTCGAGCCTTAAGAGATGCACCCTTGAAATACCAAATCATGGAGAAGCAGGTCTATGCCCTTGTCAAGGCTATAAAAGACTTCAGAGTTTATATTTTATATTCACATGTGATTGCCTATTTCCCAAACTCTGTTGTAAAAGACATATTAACTCAAGAGGGACTAGAAGGCAAAAGAGGAAAATGGATTGCCAGTATTCTTGAATATGACATTGAGATAAAACCCATAAAGCTGATAAAGGGACAAGGTTTAGCCAAGCTGATGTCCGAAACAAATTTTCAGACCTTAGACATTAACCAACTGGACAATGAATAGGAGCTGGCGACTCCACATATCAGTGAAACATTTTTACAATCCCGATGGTATGCTGATATTTTTTATGTATTGTTAAACCTGCGCACTCCCCCGAGATTGTCCAGAACTAAGAAAATATTTTTGAAAATGAAAGCTCTAAAGTTTTGTGTCTTATATGGTGCCCTGTTTTGGAAAAATCATGAAGGAATATTGCTAAACTGTGTAACCATAAATGAAACCAATAGCATCATGAAAGAGTTCCATGCAAGGGACTGTGGAGGGCATCTATATTGGAAGTCCACTGCTGACAAAATTTTAAGGGTTGGTTATGATTGGTCCTCTCTATTTGCAGATGTCAAGAAATTTGCAATTTCATGTCACAAATGCCAAATCTTTGAAGAAAAAAGAAAACTGCTGCCTTTGCCCCTAAAGCCTATCTCAACCGAAAAGCCTTTTCAACAATGGGGTCTTGACTTCATAGGTGAAATCCATCCCTCTTCTTCAGGCCAACACAAGTGGATTTTAACAGCCCCGACTATTTCACCAAGTGGATTGAAGCTATCCCATGTAGGCAAGCCAATGACTCCACTATTATCTGATTCCTTGAGGACAATATCCTTTCCAGATTTGGCTACCCTGAGAAAATCATCATTGACAATGTTGTTGCCTTCAAATCCATAAAGATGATCAACTTCTGCCATAAATTTCATATTTCCTTGGGCCACTCTACAGCCTACTACCCTCAAGGTAATGGCCTGGCCGAATCATCCAACAAAAGCCTCATCAACATCATAAAGAAAGTGCTGGAAGAAAACAAAAAGAACTGGCATGGGAAGCTCACAAATGCCTTGTGGACAGACAGACTTTCAACCAAGAGATCCATTGGGATGAGCCCTTATGAGCTAGTATATGGCATGGAAGCCATATTTCCTTCATCTTTGGGCATTCCTACTATCAAACGGTTACAGGAGATTCAAGCTGAACCAAATGACATTCAAAGAAGAATTAATCAGACCATTCATCTTCAGCGAACCAGAGAGCAAGTGTATGACAGCTCAGATTTTACAGGAGAAGCTCAAAAAGATGTTTGATAAAAGAGCCAAGGCTGAGGATTTTTGTGTTGGCGACAAAGTTCTAAGGTGGGATTCACGAAGAGAAGACAAGGGCAAACATGCAAAATTTGACTTTCTTTGGAAAGGTCCATTCATTATCAGCGTTGTGCAAGGCAATAACACATATTTCCTCAAATCTGTAGATGGTAGCACAGCTGAAGAGGGCCCTGTAAATGGCCGAATGTTAAAGCATTATCATGATCCCTTTTGTTGAGAATAACCCAACAGTATCATGTCTGTATATAAATGTTTGTATATATCAGCACTTTGTTTAAATTTTTGTGTAACAGTCTGAATGATACAGCACGCAGAAGAAAGCAGGCAGTTCTATATAGTTCACAAGCAATTCAGTTGAGGGAAAGTGTTGTTCTCATTCCAGAGTTTCGAGAGACTAACACTCAGCACTAGGAAATTTCAATCTACAACAACAATAGAAGATCAAGGCAGTTTGACCTGATGTTCTTGACTTTTCACAAGGAAAAGCCATCCCCAAGTGGAGCCATTGTTAGCCTCCTGCTGCAGCAAGTTACTCATCTTTCATGATTGACATTTTTTACATGTCAAATATGTCATACTTTGCATGTTGCAATTTTCCATATTTACTACAAAGGCCAAAGAAGGATGCCATGAGAGTGTGCTAGCCTAAATGCCATTGTTGTGTTCCAATTTTTGATGTGTTATTCCATTTTTGAAGAATTTTCAGTTACAAGGAGGTCCAAACAGTTTAATCTTGGTCTCCCTAGGTTTCAATTTCTTGTTTTAGAATATAGAGAATGAATATCTGTCCAAACAGCTTAATCTTGGCAGATTCTTAGACAGGTAGAGAAGCAAGGGTGCTCAACAGCCTAATCTGAGCCCCTGAATGAAATAAGTGTAGATGTAGATGGGAGGGCAGTCAAAAGAAAGAGGATAATCAGGGCCTGCAAGTCTAAGTGCACCCAAACCAAAAAGAAGAACAAATGCTAGCTAAGTAGGCTGGGTAGGTAGTGTTGAGGTTGCAGAATGTTGATTTGTGATCAATTTTAAGTTTTCGAGTGTCATATCTAGTTAAGTCACAATTATCAGGCAGTTTCCATCTGGAGGAGCTCAAGTGAGGCATGACTAACTTCCCCCTTCTTCCTTATTCCCTAAATCACTCACTAACTTCCCTAAAGAGGTCAAGATCTGCTTAATATCTCTTAGTTTCATCATTTTTCATATCAATTTGCCTTTGTGAAGATCTGCTTTACTCAAGGAATGTTCATTTCCTTTATGAATCATTTTCCCCCTGATAGCCTAAGATTCACATACTTAGTGTTTTCTTATCACTTATCATATTAACCACTAACTTTACTATATAGCTCCCTATCTATCTCCCCTTCCCCTACTAAAATTATGTTAAATAACTCCCCCACATACTTATCCCCTTCCCCTGGTTGAAAAATAACCATAAAGTAACACTTAGGAATTGCTAAGTTTATCTGAAACTTAGCAAGAACCCTCCTCTTGTCTCAAAAAACCATCTTCTCATGCATTTCGGACTCCTTTTGATGCACAAAACCCTCCATCACTCTGTAAATCCTTCCTCTAATGCTTTCTGACTCCTTCACAAAGCATAAAATCCTCTCAAGCACCTTTAAAAATCCTTCCAAGGCATCAAAAGTCCCTTTTTGGGCTATCGGACCTCGTCCCATGCCTTGAAATCCCCTTCAAACATTAAAAACTTTTGCTTCCGATCATAAAACGCCCTCCTCACTTACCTTGGGCCTTGCTTCGAGTGCAAAAAGGTTCTATCGGACCTCCTCCGATGCGATATCGCAGTCGGGAGGGGAGTCGTGTATTAAAACAACGCATAAAGTGTGCCCCCGATTAGTTTGGCTGACAGCGATATCGTCGATCGGCATATCGCTATGACAAAACAAAGCATGCATGCGCGCTGCCGATATGGTCATCGCCGATGGTCTATTGCCGATCGCATATCGGCGATCGGCGTTGCATATGAATCCACACCATATATATGGGCCCCGTCTCTTATCCTGCCGCCACATTTTCTGTCCTGCCATCCGTCCGATTGGCCACGCCCTAGATCTACAGTGGGTGGGTCTGTTTGCTTCCGAACCTATTTGATACGTCCGGGGATGGGCGTTTTTTCCCCTGCCATGTCACCCTGCTGTATAACACTGATCGTCGATCGTCGATATGCTGACGTCATCTGCCGTACAGCAGGCGTCACTCGCCAAAAAAAAAAGCGCGCAAGTGCGAAATCGCTGCTTAGAACGCCCGGATTCAAAATCTGAGAAGTAATCGCGCATCGCTACGGGAAATGGGCCAAAATGGGGAATCTTTGGGGAATCCTTTGTTCAACAGTCGTTTTTGCGCCAAAAAGGGCAGAAAATGGCCGATTTAATAGTTTTTAGCTTATTAGCAGAAAGAAAGAGGCCCGATTCAGGGATTAAAGAGTATCAGAAGCAGAAATGAAGCCAAAATTCATGTCAAAGAGTATCAGAATGCGGCAAAGTGTATCATTGAAGATCTATTAGCGGCCCGAAGCAGGAAAACATTAAAGAACCCTCCAGCAAAGTCAACAAAACAATAGATGCCATTTAAAAGCCCTCAAATCACAGTTACTGCACATCAAAGTCACATGGGATCAGTGGACAAAAGCTCAAAGCACAGTTATTGCAGAAGCACTGCACCAAGTCACAGAGGGCACCATATTAACTCATTTTGATCCAGCTGCCTCTGGCGCAGCTCAAATAGATATTTACTTACATTTAATTTCAGCAGAAGTTTAGGTTTAAAAAGTTTTTTCCACAGACCTGTTAGGTCGGCTGTAATAAATATTTTTGGATATTTAACCTATATATACAGCCCTGAACAATGTAATCGGGGTTGGTTGGTTGTTATTGGCCGGTTAAGTTGGTAATGCGCTCCAAGAGAGACTCGCTCTGTAATTGATATGTTTTACTTAATCAAAGATTGTTGAAAGCTTAGAGAATGAACTGCTGATGTGCTACTGGTTCTGAAGATTGATTGAGGGAAACCTTGTGCTGCTTAATGGTTCAATAAGTGCTTCTTACTTCCTGTTATTTCAATTTCACATATGCTCAAGTCACAGAACAAAAGTCTAGTTTAGAATTTGCTTAGCTGCACTCTATGCTCAGTTTCTGTGGCTTCTTAATGTTTTCCCCCTGATTTAGGCATAAATATGAATTCCTTATGGCTCATGTTTGCTCTATCTCACATATAAATCACTGTTACTTGGGAATTCTTAGCTTCTCCTAGATAGGGCTCGTTTATCTTCCTCTGCTAACCTGTTTGAGAGATTCTTTGTTGCCTCTCATTCCTTAGCATGCAATCCATCTTCATTTAACCTCAAGTTTGTTTCATGAACAGCTACCTTGCCCCTCTTTCCTCTTGTGACCAAGAAAACGCACCAGCAGTTTTACTCCACGACTCCATGCCCAATGGTTTGAAACTTATCACACTATGCATTGCCCTTCCACTTGAAAGCATCCTCCTTCCATCCAAACACCACCCAAACACAAACAAAACCCCTTTTGAACTCAATAACTAGCCTAAAATCATCATCAACAAAGCTAAATCATCAAGAGAGAGCTCTCTCTGATTGCAGGTGGGCTAGAACTTGCAATCCAAAGATTGGTTTGTGGTTACCTCGACCATATCCCTTCAAGAGCTTAGGGACAACTTGAGTGTTAACACTACCAAAACGGGAAAACTACCAAAAAAAATTCTCTGAAGAGCCTTGGTTCTGGGGCAATGTTGGATTGTTCCTAACCCCCTAGTTTCCAGATTTTAACCCTTTTACAATAGTCATTACCAAGCTACCAATATGGTTTCAACTTCCTAATATTCCTACTCACTTGTGGCACTACTCAATCTTTCAAGGCATTGGAAACTCCCTGGGCCATTTCCTTGTAATAAATATTTCTCATGGGCAATTGAGTGTCTACACCTATGGTCGAATTTGTGTTGGGGTTTCGGTAAGAAAGTCATGATTTTATAAGTGATGTATTTCATTTTTTATTGATCAATAGAATTCACCTTACAAGAAAATTATTGTTTTTACATTCCATTTGTCAACTCCATATTAAGAAGTGAAGGAATTAAATATCTCCCTCGTACTAAAAAATAAAGTAATTATTTTTACTTTCAATTACTTTATTTCTCTATATAAAGTTTGATGTAAAATTACGTTGGAAATTGAAGTATTTTATGTATGGTTCAACATTAATTTTTTTTATTAATATTTTTTTAATTTGTTAATGTAAATATTATTTTATTATTTTTAAATGTAATGTTACGAAACAACATCTCCCTCATATTAGGTTGTAGAGCACCTCTGAGTGCAAAATACATACATGTTGAATATAGCTTGGTCATGGATTGTTATACCTTGACTTGATTATGTCATGCATTTCTTTAACATGGTTAGAGATCTATGTAGCATGCTAACATTATTCACACAAAGAGGACTTGGCTACTTGCTTGGGAGGAGCACCCACTTGAAAGAGGACCCTTAGGCATTTAAAAGGAGGGTATTCAACCCTAGGTAGCATGGGGACACTTCATTGCTTATGTGGAGGATTGTGCTTGAGTTGAGAATCCTTGAGTTGAGGAGTGTCCCTGGAAACATGATGAACTCAGAGGAGTATGTGGCTTAGGAGGTAGCATTAGAGAAGTAGTGGATGTTTTTTTTGTAAAGTGCATGTCTCAAGACCCTTGCTTGATGGACATGTTTACATTGGAGTTTAACAAGCGACAACTTAGATTTGGAGCTTTGCACATCCAAGCTACCCAGTGAGTAATTAAGTTGATTGCTTATGGACTTTGTCCCCTTTATTATTAGTGGCCTCCTTCATCTAACATATATAAAGAAGCAAGAGAGTCTTTTCACCCATTTATCAAATCACTAATTAATGTGAGAGAGAACAAAATTACATGTTTTATTTGATTGTTTATTCATTTTCCTAATGCATTATGGTTCTTCTTTTGATGTAAAGGAACGCATTTGAATTAGGGCATGTCATAATAAGACGAGGGAAGTTGGAGCTAAGGCGAAATCTTAAGAAGCAAAGGGTATATTTGTTCATTTGGTTTTGTGTGAGAACAACACTAGTGTTTATGTAAATAAGATAGTGGAACATTGTGCTTTACTCTTTTGTGAGTAAAGTATAGGTGCCAAAGAGGACTTGTCAATGGGTACACTTGTTAGTTGTGAATCTTTGGTGGTGCATCTAAGTTTGGTTTGGAATGATTCCTAGATAGGAAGAGTTGGTCGCAAGGGTATAAAAGTTGGTGTGATTGAGGTTGCCATAACTAGGGTTTGGACAACTAGTAATAGTGCATTATCGTGGTTCATAGTTAAGCCACCCCCCATCTTAATGTTCCGAGAAAAAGTGGGTGATCCCATCAAGGTTTCCTTGGAACAAAATAGTAAATAACTTTGTATGTCTTGAAAAATGAAAAGAATCGCCTTCAATCAGCTCAAGGGAACCAAGTTCATGAGTATTATATACCCATGATTCAAGATCATTAAACAAATATTTGATATTTGTGTCAAGTTGGTCTTTCCAATGAATTGCCACATTACACACTATATTTCATGAGCTCTAAATTTACTTATCTCAATTACTTTTGTTCACCAATATAAGGCTCTATCTGATTAGAGGAACCGAATTAAAAAGTATCATATTCCCAAGAGACAAAGTTATTAAAGAAATATTTGTGTCAAGTTGGTCTTTCCAATGAATTGCCACATAACACACTATATTTCATGAGCTCTAAATTTACTTATCTCAGTTACTTTTGTTCACCAATGTAAGGCTCTATCTGATTAGAGGAACCGAATTAAAAAGTATCATATTCCCAAGAGACAAAGTTGTTAAAGAAATATTTGTTTAGATATTAGGAAAAATGTGGTGCCTATATGATCAAATGCTTGTAGATTGCTTGACTATGAACAAAAAGAGTCATTAAAAAAACAAAAATACAGAGATATTACACAATTTTAGATTTCAATTATGCAATTAATGATCAACTTAACATAAATTATCATTTAAAGTAATGTATAACACTTCATTAATGTCCCCCGACCGAAGTGATAGCAATATTAAACTGCCAAGGATGGATACTCCTCGCCCGAGGCATGTAGTGGTGGATCCTTGTACTGCAGCCATCTGGCAACCAGTGGAGGTTTTAATGAACATTAAGTTAGAAATGGGGATATTTTCTGCATGTGCCACCCAGTTATTGTCCAGAGCAAGTTTCCTGTGTTGCACTAGGAAAGCTAGAGGTTGAGACCTCCTCTGCATTGTTGAAGTTTCCATCTTGTTTTCTGGGGAGTGCCTTAGTCCTCTAGACCAGGTCTCCCTATGCTCCTTTGTTTGCAATTACTGATAGCAGTGCACGTTGGCGCTCATCTACTTTGTCAAGACTACTTCGGTTGCTAAGCATCTTTCAGTGTTTCTTATCAAGATAAACTCATGACTCAATTTTGGTCACGCTAGGTATTTTTTTGAACAAACACCAGATATTTCCGCTTATGGTCTTGTTTCCCAAGTGGCAGACCATATTGAAACTCTCTATGATTTAATCTGATTTATGATTAATGCAATGTTCGTGTAACTTTAAAACAAAAAACTTCATTAATGAAATAAATGTTGTACTTATATGCCCAAATACTTGTAAATTGCTTGACTATGTGTAGAAAGAGCAAAGAGTAGCAAAAATATATCATAAGAAAAACAAACAAACAAATGCATTATAAATAGTAAGAATATGAAACTTGGAAAAGATTTTAAAAAATCAATGTTGGTTCTCTTGTCTTAACAAATAATACGTTTCAATGCTGGGCTTCTTGTGTTTCCACCGTATCATCTGCCTTTTCAATATGTTATTTACATTTTCTTTTCTTATATAGCATTAAAGGATATATTCTCAATGGCATTCTAGTTTATTATGAAAAACACATACGTGAATTAATTAATTTACATAATTAGTGAACAGGTATAAGATCGAACTCTAAAGTGTTAAATAATTGGACTGCTGTGTGCCCAAAGTCAATTTTAACCTAATACTAACGAAACATTTCATCCAGGTTCAATTAACAAAATATTTAATCCACGTTCAATTAACTCTTGCATTGCTAATAACAAGGTTGGGATATTAGCTAGTTTTACCAAACAAAATGATTGGAAATCATAATGGAAAATAATTACCAGGGCTTAATTTACATCTCTCGCATTACTAATTAAAAGAATGGAATATCCAGTACTTTGCCGAAAAAGGATTGAATAATCATAATAAAATATTTACCTCTCTGCAATCTATCAATTCAACAGTTTAGACAGACCTACTTTCTAATGAGTAAATTTTGTTTATAGTTTATATTCTATATTAATAAACAATGCAATTTACATTACTGACTTCGCCATACTTAAGTAATTCAACACAAAAAAGGAGTGTTTTTAATGTGCACACTGCACATTTTAAACGTCAAAAAATGTTTTTAAATTCAAATCAGTCGAAAAAAGGTCCAGCCTCATCTTTTCTACAAAGATTCCTAAAATGTAAATCCAACCCTTACCCTATGTAACAAGATCATAACGTCTTTCAAACACAAAGAAATGGAAACAGATCACTTTCCTAGAAACAGCTTGGAAAGTGGTATATCTTCTAAAGCGGCTATGATCATTGATATCACCCTTCCAGGCACAAGTTCAACATTAAACAGATTCATTCTTGTGTAACAGCTTTAGAATTTTCAGTAGAATTGAGAATGGAAACTAATTTTGTACTAAACTAATTTCTTGAATGCTTTTCACGTAATTTGTCATTGATGTATTTTTACCTTTTTTTTTCCTGCTGGACTGATTTCCAGTTTCTTAAGTGCTAACTGAAAATGCAGTCATATAAGTTGTTGAAGAGTGTAACTAGGTTCGGTCTTCATAATGACATGTAATTGTGATTTTATGTAAGAGATGTAAAGAAGAAAAATAAAATTATTGTAATGCTTCCATCATGGGTTTCATGAGCAAGAGATTTTATTTTTAGTTAAGGCTCCCATTGTGAGCCCTTAGGGAATTGGACATCTAGTCATAAAAGTCTAAAGAGTCATTGTCATGTAATGAAGGCATGTTACACATTGTAAAGAGTCAAATTTGTTTTGTAAGTCACCCTCCAAGACCTTGTCATTAGCCCTCACTCAAGTCGGCCTACAACGAAGGGATAGTTCTGGAAGATGAAGTCGGCCTACTCTAGAGATCATGTCCGCGTAATGGACATGGACAAATGACTATATATAGCAGTGCTCGGCCTCAATTGGAGAACATCAATTCGGTGAAGCAAGTCTCCAAGAAGTGCTGCGAAAATCATACTAAGAAAGAGCCACAATATCAGCGAAGTAAGAAGGAAGGATAGCGAAGGAAGTAACAATGTTAAAGGTTTTATGAGCTATTCTACCCTCACACATGCGAATATCACAGATCCGAAGGAGGCCGAAGATTGCAGTCATACATAGGTGTTATTGTTTGGGTGGAAATCTTTGCTGAAGCAAGCCAAGTAAGATAGAGAAAGAGTCTCTCTCTTGAAGAAACTATTCAAGGAACAAATCTGATCTAGGGTTTCTGTTGTTAAGAAGAGGGACTGCAGACCTTCAAGAAGAGGCCGAAATTTTGAAGGAAGCCAAGACGAGGAAGAGGAAGAGCAACGTTGATCTAGGGGAGAAGTGGAGACTTGTGACTTGGTCTTGGAAGGGCTCTAGTGTCAAGGGTCTTTGTCATGGTCTTGGTATTCATCAATTGAATGTTCTACAAGAAGAATTTGTTTGGGCTTTCCTCCCAAAGAGTAAGAGGGTTTGGCCCTGGCTGACAGCCTATATACTGTCTCTTGTTTCTTTATTGTTCATGATTTGGTAATTGTCTTGATGAAAAGAACACAACAGCTCAAGAAGAGGATCGTAATCAAGAAGTAAAAAGACTATCACAAGCAAATATCATAAGTAGAGAAATCACCTAACTAATGATGCCCTAGATTTCTCAACATAAGTGCCCTCAATCGAGATTACTACCTCCAATAACATCCTTAAGTCAATAGAAAAGGGTGAACAGGAATCGTCAAAGGGTAGTTGTGCACAATTAACATTACCCCCATATTTTAGATTGCTCATGTTGCATGCAAATATAGAGTGGGGAAAACTTGAAAGTCTACCAGCAAAATTTTCTGTGGTATGTGTGGGGTTGCAGCTTGCAGATTACATTCAATACCTACATAGATCATAGAACATACTATACTGGACAGTGAATTGCATGATGTTACGTAATCAATTTTAGTTTCACTAAATGAACAAATATCTCAATACAGCCGTTGGGGAAGAGCCAAAATGAAGCGTGCATGCATGCAAATTGGACTTGAACCATTCCTTATCAAACAGCTCTTTTATAATATAGTACCATATAAACAAATCTGCCTCTGGTAATAATGACAACCATTAGAGTCTCGATGACATGGACCTATATAAATAAAGTATTATGAAAGTCAGTCAATCATACAGGAGTTGGAGAAGCAGGAGTTGGAGAAGGCAATGGTTGAAGTGCCTTAAGAGGATTTGCAATGACACCATCAATAAGACCATAGTCTTTTGCCTCCTTTGAACTCATAAAGAAGTCCCGGTCAGTATCTTCAACAATCTTCTGTATGGACTGCCCTGTGTGGTATGCTAGATAACCATTCAGATTAGCCTTATGATACAATATTTCATTTGCCTGCAACCATAAAGCACCATCTGATCATTACCCACCACTCTGTGAGATGAAAGCGATTGCAAACAAATAAGTTTCCAAATGTCTAAGGTTTTAAAAGAGACTCTACAAAACGTATGGAACTATCTGACAATTACTACCTGAATTTCAAGGTCTGTCTGTTGACCCTGACCACCTCCAAGAGGTTGATGAATCATAATCCTGGAGTTTGGTAAGCTGTATCTTTTACCTTACCAATGCATAAATCAATTATCAGTTAAAAGGCACTGGATACAAATAACTTGCAGGAAACAAAGGTTGCTGCTCTTTAGCTTTTTCAGGGAAGCAGGCTGAGTTGATCAGTCAAGTACCTTTTGTACCAGAACTGAGTAGAAAAGCGCCCATACTGTTAAGAAAGCAAACATTACTTTGGGTGTCAGTGACAATCACTTCCGATAGCACGTATTACAAGGAATTTTCATCTTCAATGTCTACAAAATACTTTAGGTATGTAAACAGACCTTAAAGAAAATATATGCTTCTTATGAAGCATGGTCAACTGCAAGAAATAATGAATGTACACATCAAATAACCAGTGAATTAACCAGACAACTGAATGGCAATTAACGTTGCAAGATCAGCGGAATATTTTTTCTCAACAAAATGATTTTGAATTTGAATTGCAAAGCGTCTTACTGGATTCTGGAAAGATGGAAACTTATATTTGTTTATAAATAATTACAGTAATATGTCATTTATCAACAGGTTAGATGACTATAGTTTTGATTAGAATATTTTGTAACCAACCAGTAACAACCTTTCTATGTGCAATTAAAAGGATCAAACTTAACCTGACATGTGCATTTTCAGCCGACATTTCTATGTCATCATCTGAAGAAAAGCTTCCTTCATATTCAGACAATAAATTCCAGATGCATTAAATGACAGCAGCAATCCTCACTTTTTTTGCAAAATTAAGCTGACACTCAAAGAAGATACGAGTAAATTCCTCGAAGAGATACCTTTCTAAGTGCTCAAACCCCACCAGCTTTTTGATTTTATATTTTAATCTTTACTAAATCAAACAGATAGACAATCCCATCAACACCAATGGTAACATATAACAAGAAGGTATAAGCCCTAAACTGAACTAAATTCACATAGGGCCTCTTGGATACCTTTCTAACTGCTCAAACCCCGCCAGCTTTTTGATTTTATATTTTAATCTTTACTAAATCTAACAGATAGACAATCCCATCAACATCAATGGTAACACATTACAAGAAGGTGTAAGCCCTAAACTAAAATAGTAAAATAAATCAACATGGGACCTTTTGGACACTTTCCAGTGTTGAACAGACTAATATAAAACCAACATAGCTTTGGTCTATTATTTAGTATCTTTGCACTGCACTTCAGAGAGAGATGCTTGCGTGTGATTTCAATTATATTAATCATTAAGCATTACTCAAGTAAACTCATAAAGTACTTTAAAAGAATTTACAGGCCTGTGAGTCAGATGGTTCTCGCAGCCTCTCCTGCTCCTCTGGGGCTCCAGGAGGCCATAAGCAATGTTATCGGAACCGAACTTGCGATTGAACCGGGAACCGGTTGGAATTGAACCAAAACCAGTTAAAAAAAGGGCCAAAAAACCGGTCGACCAAAAACACAGAAAATAGTCAAATTTTAAAGAAAAACATATATATTCATGTGCATCCATATGAATCCAAACCATTTATACACAAATAAACAAAAGTTCTCATTCATATAGCATGTAAGGGTGCACATAACCAAAATAGCACTGAGTCCCAACCTACTTGCTAGAACAAGGGAAGAGACCAACACATCAGGTGCTAGATTACTGTAATGGTAAGTTGTAACACTCCCGATAGACATCCTTCACCAAATCCCTGCCCTCATGCAAAAAAATCATCACTGAGAATATAACCTTTCAGTAAATTATCTGCAAATAAATTTTTGGAACATTTTTCACTCTAGACAGCATCATCAGGTTGATATAGGAAGATTCTCCCTGTGGGATGTAATACACCGGCTTTGTAAACAATGCAACCTATTGTCTATGATGCCCTCCTCGATATTCATATAAGAGGCCTCTGATACCATAAAATATCTCGGCATGAACATAAGTATATAACATTCCTCTTGCCAAAGTCCATCTAAGAGGAAGTACCAATCGACCCAAGAGAATTATGAGTCATAATTATCTATGAATGGGCAAATTACATAAAGGTAGGAATATCCAAGGATATTCTCATTATAAAATCGTTATAGTATTGCTGATGTGATTCACTATATGAGAATATCTAGAAAATTCACATATAAAATACCAACAATAAGCATGAATAAGGATAAAGCCAACATATAAGGCTTAATAAATTGTCACGAATAGGGATGGCAACCATACCCATTCCTATAAGTACCAAGAGCCACAACTCATAACAATACCAGCAAGGTCAACATATAAGAATGCCATGAATAAGCACTGTAAGAGTGCCAAGAGTCTACACATATGAGTTTCCTCAGTTGCCACATATAAAACAAATCAAGAGTTACAATACAAGAGACATTTATGGTAGGAAAATCCTCATGTATGGGGAACCTCCACTGTCATCGGTCTCTTTTAGAAATCACTAAATCCTCTTATGATGAAGTTTACAGAACCCATCTTGCACAAAGCTCTACAATGATCCACAAGGCACGATTCTAGATTAAGCTACCTTGGGCAAGACTCTACATTATTCCATCTTCATGGATGATCCACACCAATGGACAGCTAATATACCAATAACATGAAGCCTGTGGATCATCCATTATGGAACAAGAGTCTTATATAGCAGCAACAAGAGCCTGACATACCAATAACATAAGCCTGTGGAAAAGTAACTCCCTTGGAACTGAGTCAATGGCCTTTCCTAAAGTCAACAGAGCAACATAGGACCTTGAATTTTGAAAAGCATTATCTCATCTGCTTGATCATAGCTCAGAGAGTGATTAAATGATGAATGGTTTGGTATTCGCTCTGAAAAACTTGTATCCCTTAGCTCTGTACTTCTTCCTCTCCAAGCGATCAGAAAGCTACATGATAAGCACCATGGCATAAAGATTGGCAAAGGCGTATCCAATTTTCATAGTTTGGTAATTGTTAGGATATTAAGCCTCACCTAATTTGAAGATGGTGTGAATGATATGTTCGACCATAAAGAAGGAAACCCAATGCAAACTTGATTAAAAATATCAGAAACGTAAAATTCTAGGGAGCACTTATCATACCTCAGTAATTCTGTCTGAAATCCTTCCTCATTGGCCACTTTGCTGGTGCTCATAATCCAGACTGCTCTCCTAATTCCTTCAAGCAAAGAATCAGTGACTGGAGGGTGGGGAGGGGATACAGACTGAAGATCAAACCACTAAATCATAATGAGAGGTGGTATGTAGGAACAAGGACTGTTAATGTCAAAAAGTAGGGTGTATTTCATGGATGATCCACACCAATGGACAGATAATATACCAATAATATGAAGCCTGTGGATCATCCATGATGGAACAAGAGTCTTATATAGCAGCAACAAGAGTCTTACATGCCAATAACATGAAGCCTGTGGAAAATTAACTCCCTTGGAACCGAGTCGAAGGCCTTTCTTAAAGTCAACAGAACAACATAGTGACCTTTGAAAAGCATTGTCTCACCTGTTTGAATAATCAATGGTTTGGTATTTGCTATGAAAACCTTGTATCCCTTATCTCTGTGGTTCTTCGTCTCCAAGTGATCAGAAAGCCACATGTTAAGCACCATGGCATAAATATTGGCAAAGGTGTGTCCAATTTTCATAGTTTGGTAATTGTTAGGATATTAAGCCTCACCTGCTTTAAGGATGGGGTGAATGATATGTTTTACCATAAATAAGGAAACCCAATGCCAACATGATTAAAAATATCAGAAATATAAAATTCTAGGGAGCACTTATCGTGCCTCAGTAATTCTGTCTGAAATCCTTCCTCATTGGCCACTTTGCTGGTGCTCATAATCCAAACTGCTCTCTTAATGTCTTCAAGCAAAGAATCAGTGACTGGAGGGTGGGGAGGGGATACAGACTGAAGATCAAGCCACTAAATGATAAAGAGAGGTGGTATGTAGGATCAAGGACTGTTGATCAAAAAGCAGGGCGTATTTCATGTATGATCCACACCAATGGACAGATAATATACCAATAACATGAAGCCTGTGGATCATCCATTATGGAACAAGAGTCTTATATAGCAGCAACAAGAGTCTTACATACCAATAACATGAAGCCTGCGGAAAAGTAACTCCCTTAGAACTGAGTCAAAGGCCATTCCTAAAGTCAACAGAGCAACATAGTGACCTTTGAAAAGCATTGTCTCACCTGCTTGATCATAGCTCAGAAAGTGAATAAATGATCAATGGTTTGGTATTGGCTATGAAAACCTTGTATCCCTTAGCTCTGTGGTTCTTCCTCTCCAAGTGATCAGAACCACATGTTAAGCACCATGGCATAAAGATTGGCAAAGGTCTCTCCAATTTTCATAGTTTAGTAATTGTTAGGATATCAAGTCTCACCCTAAGTCACCTGACACGAAGACACGGGACACGCAGGACACGAGGATTAGAGTGTCCGACCCCCCGGAACAGGACATGTTAAGACACGTTATATATATATATATATCTATATATATATATTTCTTACACAAATTCTCATTCATGATACAAATTTAAACATAGATCAAGATTCTACATTTTAAATTTAGAATTTGTAAATTTTACAAAGTAACATTATGCATACAAATAAAATTGTGACAGATTCATCAATGATCCAATAGGAGAAAGACAAGAAACTGCAGTTTTCTCATTAAGTCATCAAAATCAAAATGTGTTACATAGGTAGTAGCAATGCCAATGGCAAATAGAAATAGCAAATACAAAACAACTACAAGCCTCAAGGCAGTAGGTAGCTCATGAGTCATCAATCATCATCATCAAAATCAGCATCACTGTCATCATCATGGTCACCACTGCTCTCCTTTGTGCCTGCTAGTGTGGTGGATGACCTCTCAACAGTATCACCATCATCAAAAGTAACAGGCTCTAGCACTGGCTCATTCAGATCCAAGTTGGCCAATGCCAACTCAGCACTGTTGTCCAAACCCATATCATCAAGAAAGACATCCCACATCTTTGTCTTTCCCTTCAACCACTCATCTCTCTGCCTGTAAATAAGACAAAGGTTGGTGTGCACATACACCATTGTCTCTGCCCTAGACTGCTCAAGCCTGCTCTTCTTGACACTATACAAATTCCCATATGTGCTCCAATTCCTCTCGCAATAAGAGGATGAAGTCACCTGAGAGATGAGCCTCATGGCTAACTGTTGTAGAGGAGGGCTTGTTGCCCCATGAGTTGCCAACCAAGAATAGGGCTTCTTAGCCTCCCTAACTCTAATCACATCATAACCTGCAAATCAACCAATGCCAATGGAAAACTCTGCAAAGGCATCCTCCACCTCATCAAACGATGCTCTATCCTGAAAATCCCACCTCAATGCATCCTTCCTCCCCTGTGAAATTTCACCAACCATGTGAGGAGGGAATCTACGGGAAGTTCCACCATTTAGCCACTCATGGTTGTAGTATTTTGGGTTTAATGAGTGAGCCAAAAAATGCAAAGGTGTGCAATTATTGTCCCATCTACTAACAAGAATATCCTTTATGGTGGTGAAGAAGGCCTCTGATGATGTTTCATACTCAGGGCACTCACTCTGTAAGATAATGGTCCTCACTAACTCAACCATGGAATCCCATCCCTCATAAACCTCTCCTAGGATGGGTTGGTTTGGATCTGCAAATCGTAGCAAAGCAATGATAGGGTCCATGACCTTAATAAGCATATCTACCCCCTCCCACCAAGCATCATCTAACATTGTGTCCTTCACTCTTTTTGAGGTTGCTTGATCTGTCTTCCTCCAAAAGGACCAGAACTCTAAAATAACCATGGCTCCAAGAGTGGTCTTGACCTCCCTCAACCTCTTCAACATGATGAATGAAGAGGCAAACTTTGTATCTGCAATCTTCAACAATGATAGATTGGTGTACTCCTTGTAGATTGTGAGGGCATTTGTATGATTTTGTATAAAGTTGCGGATATGACGTGCATCCTCAAAAATACTGCCAATCCAAAACACATCAGAAGCAATAGATTTATGTGCAAAATTCAAGGAATGGACAATGCAAGGTGTCCAAAATACTTATGGATATTTAGCTTCCACAATCATGCCAGCAACCTTGCAAACATGCATATTATCTATAATGATTTGCCCACAAGAATCAACCCCTACATCTTCAATAACTTTAATAAACAACTCACCCATATATTGTGCATCCTTGTATTGTCCAAGTACATCCACTCATTTCAAGAAAACTGGACCATTCAAGGAAGACACTATAAAGTTGATGAGTGTGTGGTGTGCTAGATCTATCCATCCATCAGAAATAATATTGTTGGAAAATGTAACTAGGTTCAGTCTTCATTAATGTATTTGAGTCTTCATAAAATGTACTTGTCAAAAGAATAAAGAAAATATTTTTCATTATTGTATCAATGACTTATTAAAGCATGGGTTTCATGCTTGGGTCATCATTATATTAGTCAAAGTTCCCATTGTGGACTCCTAGGATTAATATTGAGTTTATAGAGTCATTGTGCATTCAAAGAGACCCTTCTTGGGCTTTTGAATCATGTAAAAAGGTTTACCATTGAGTCAAATATAACTTATGTAACCTCCATACCAAGTCAGCCTAGAAGAGATCAAGTCGACCTAAGGACATCAATTCGACCTCACTTGGAGCCTATAAATAGAAGGAAGTCGAATTCATTTGGAGCATCTCTTCTCAAGCTAGTTCGATATCCCTAAGGAAGCTGGAGACGTGCGAAGTGGGTCTAAGGAAGTGCGAGTTGGGTCAAGTCTAAGTTGAAGAAGAAAACCAAAATTTTGGAGCCTCTCTCTTTGTTTCGTGCCCTAGTTTGGGAGATCGAAGTATTCCAAGTTTTGTTGTTGCATAATGTCGGAAGTTGCTGCATAGTCGAAGTTGTTGGGAAGGAAGTGCTACTGGAAAGAGGTCGAAGATCTGGGAGGATGACTTGGTGTGGAGGGAATGTTTGGTCTTTGTCTAAGGTGAAGAGTCTCAAAGAATACTATTGAAAGGAAGAGAAATTTTGACTGGGTTTTCCCCTCGAGGGGGGTTTTTCCCTGGCATAGTGCCTACGTCTTGTGTCTCTTGTTTTGTGATCTTCATACACACATAATATGATAATTGTTTGATGAAAGATAAGATAATAAAGAAGTAAAAGAAGCCAACATAACTCACAAGTAATTATCAAATAAGGAGAATCAAACCCTAATCTCTTTGCATTGATTTTCCAAAATGGTATCAGAGCTAATGTCAGGAAAAGTTGAAGATCACTTTGTTGGCATGGATTCTCCCTCTTAATGAACTACATAAGAATATGAATCAACATTGTTGGAAGTTGGATCAAGAAGGTCATCCATTAATTATTCAACAAGGTCAAAAGTCAAGGATTCTTGGTTGCTCTTACAGGTTCTCTTAATGATGACAATGCATGGATCATTGATAGTGGAGCATCAAGACACATGACAGGAGAAAGTAAACAACATCATACACTATCAAAGGAGCCATCTTCTCATGCAGTGGAATTGGGTGAAAACAAAAGCTATGTTGTTAGAGGCTTGGGATCAACATCATTGAAGCTAGAAAATGGAAAGAAGTTGCACCTCAACAACATTCTATATGTTCCAGGTTTGAAAAAGAATTTGCTTTCTATTTCTTGTTTATAAGATAAAGGGGAAAGAGTTGTTTTTGTTGATGGAAAAGTATTGGTTCGGGGAAAAGACTCTAGCATTAATAAAGTTAGGGTTATTGGAGTTCATGAAGGAAGCATGTATAGAGTCATTACACCACCTCCTCAAGCTTTGGTTCATGTGGAAATCAATCCCATTGAGCTATAGCATAGGAAGTATGGTCATCTACATTATAAGGTCATCCCTACTCTTAGTCAATTGGTTCATGGAATCCCCAATATGAAGTTAGATCATGAAGGTGTGTGCAAGGGATGCTCTTTGGGAAAACATATAAGAAAGCCATTTCTGAATAGTGAAACTAGGTCTATAGAATATTAGCCTCATCCATTTTGATGTGTGTGGGACCACGTTTGACAAATCACTTGGAGGTCATCTCTACTATGTAACATTCATTGATAACCATTCTAGAAAGACATGGCTCCACCTTCTCAAAACAAAAGATGAAGTATTTGATAAGTTCAAGGAGTTTAGGTCCAAAGTGGAAACACTAACCGAAAGAAAGATAAAAACTCTAAGGTCTTACAATGGTGGCGAATACACTTCTAAGGAATTGATTGCATATTGTAAGGAAGCGGGTATTAAGAGGGAGCTCAATGTTCCTTATTATCTTGAACAAAATGAATTGGCCAAAAGGAAGAATAGGTCAATTGAAGAAGGCATTCGAACTATGCTCCTTGATCAAGACCTACCAAAATTCTTATGGGGAGAAGTAGCAATGACAGCCATGTACATTCAAAATAGACTTCCTCATAAGGTCTTAATAATACAACACCCGAAGAAGTATTCACACAAAAGAATTTGAGTGAGGATCACCTCTGAATCTTTAGAAGTCCGGCGTACATCCATGTTCCAAAGGACCAGAGAAAGAAGTTGGACTCTACAAGTATCAAGGGAATATTCGTTGGATATAGTCTCTCCTCAAAAGCATATAGAATCTACATTACGGAAGGAAGAAATATTGAAGTAAGCAAGGATGTCATATTTGATGAAAATCAAGCATACAAGAAATCAAAGGATATTCCGATTGATTCTGATGACGAAGAAGTTCCCATATTTGAAGAAGAAGTTCATCATGAAAACCCTACTACAAATCAAGAAGAAGAAGAAGGACCAAGTGAGCTTATTCAATCGGTGGTCATCCCAACCACAAGGAAAAAGCCAAATTAGTTAAAAGCTACATTAGAAGATGTTGAAGGACATGAAGTTGCGAAAGGAACCTTCAAGGAAAGTAAGAAACCGATAGGATATTATGGTTATGCTACAAACATGACAACGTTAATTGAAGCTTAACCATCTACATTCAAGGAAGCTGCTCATCAAGAGGTTTGGAAGAAAGCAATGCAGGAAGAATTTCAATCCATCATGAAGATGAGGTTTGCGAAGCATTCCTAGACCTAGTGACAAATCAGTTGTCACCTCCAAATAGATCTATAAGATCAAACATGCTATTGATGGAAGTATAGACAAGTACAAAGCAAGATTCATTGCAAGGGGTTTCTCTCAAAAGGAAGGCATTGATTATGAAAAAACCTTTTCTCCCACAGCAAGGTACACTACCATTAGATCTTTGGTTTCATTGCTTGCTACAATGGGTTGGAATATCCATCAAATGGATGTGAAGATCAACATTTCTAAATGGGACCATTGATTAGGAAGTGTATATCTAACAACCCGAAGGCGTTGAAGTTAATAGCACGGACTCTCAAGTTTGCAGACCTAAGAAAGCCCTCTATGGTTTGAAGCAAGAACCTAGGGCATGGTATGCAATGATGGATGCATATCTAATTAGGATTGGGTCCGTGAAGGGTTTTTTTGATCTGAATCTCTACATCAAGGTCGTGAATAATGAGCCCATCATTATTCTACTATATGTGGATGAATTATTCATCACAGGTGTGGAACAAAGAATTCATGAATGCAAGAAGATGTTGGCAACTAAATTTGAAATGAAAGATTTAGGATTGATGCACTATTACCTGGGTCTAGAAGTATGGCATAGACCTGGGGAGATATATTTGGGGCAAGGAAAGTACATCATCAAGTTGTTGCAGAAATTCGAGACGATGGATTCCAAGTCAATGACTACTCCTATAATCACCAATCTCAAGAAATTGAGGGACTCTGACTCTAGTCTCATGGATCCTACCTCCTATCGACAGTTGGCAGGTTCCCTAATGTATCTGGTAAATACTAGGCCAGATATATGTTTTGTAGTAAACATTCTTAGTCAGTTTTAGTTGGATCCTCGTCATGATCACTCGATAGTTGCCAGGCATGTATTGAGGTATCTTCATGGCACTATACATTGATGCCTAAAGTATGATAGTAAGGAAGTCAAGTTAATTGGCTTCACATATTCTAATTGGGCTAGCAATGAGTTGGATGGAAGGAGCACTACCGAAGGATGTTTTAAGTTTGGGAGCTGTTATGATCTCATGGATGAGTAGGAAGCAAGGTCTTGTTGCTTTAAGCAGTGTTGAGGCAAAATATGTGGCTGCATGTGAAGTAGGGAAGGAGGTTGTTTGGTTAAGGAAGCTTCTGACAGATTTGTTCGAGAAGTCTCTGGATCCTATTGTGATTAATTGTGACAATCAAAGTTGTATCAATATGTCTGGAGATTTCATGTTTCATGCTAGAACGAAACATATCAACAATAAGTTCCACTTTATTAGGAACCTGGTGCAAGATGGGATCGTGAAGTTGGAATATGTCTCGACAGATGAACAGGTAGCAGACATACTAGCAAAGGCTCTTTCTAATAAGAAGTTTGAATATCTAAGGGACCTGCGTGGTTTAGTAGATATTGTTGATTGTATTGATGATAAGAAATTAGAAGAGATTTGTTGAGGCTTTGCGAGTGAAGCATTCCCTAGGAAGACATATGGTCGGCACTTTGTGTTGATGTCTAGGTCCCAAAGTAGGGAAGGTGGCATGGGTTGTAGAGCTCTGACCATGGCTACGCACCTAAGTCCCTGGGTTGGTGGTTAGAAAGTAAGCTTGATGGTACATAGAGGGGTTGAAAGCTTGAGTCCACCTTATTCCCACTTAGATAGATTTCCCTAGTCAGGAATCTAGTCCATGGCATTGCGATGCCTAAAGTTCTTCATTGTTCATATATTTTGAGATCTCTCATTGTATTTGTATATTATGAATACCTCCCTAGTTAAGAGGGAGTGTTGGAAAATGTAACTAGGTTCGGTCTTCATTAATGTATTTGAGTCATCATAAAATGTATTTGTCAAAAGAATAAAGAAAAGATTTTTTATTATTGTACCAATGACTTATTAAAGCATGGGTTTCATGCTTGGGTCATCGTTATATTAGTCAAAGTCCCCATTGTGGGCTCATAGGATTAATATTGAGTTTATAGAGTCATTGTACATTCAAAGAGACCCTTCTTGGGCTATTGAATCATGTAAAAAGGTTTACTATTGAGTCAAATATAATTTATGTAACTTCCACACCAAGTCGGCCTAGAAGAGATCAATTTGACCTCACTTGGAGCATCTCTTCTCAAGCTAGTTCGATATCCCTAAGGAAGCTGGAGAAGTGCGAAGTGGGTCTAAGGAAGCAAAAGGAAGTGAGTTGGGTCAAGTCTAAGGAGAAGAAGAAATCAAAATTTTGGAGCCTCTCTCTCTCTGTTTCGTGCCCTAGTTTGGGAGATCAAAGTCTTCCAAATTTTGTTGTTGCCTAATGCCGGAAGCTGTTGCATAGTCAAAGTTATGGGGAAGGAAGTGTTGTTGGAAAGGGGTCGAAGATCTAGGTGGCCGACTTGGTGTGGAGGGAAGGTTTGCTCTTTGTCTAGGGTGAAAGTCTCAAAGGATACCATTGAAAGGAAGAGAATTATTTACTAGATTTTCCCCTCGAGGGGGGTTTTGCCCTGGCATGGTGCCTGCATCTTGTGTCTCTTGTAAAAAGGTTTACTATTGAGTCAAATATAATTTATGTAACCTCCACACCAAGTCGGCCTAGAAGAGATCAAGTCAGCCTAAGGACATCAATTTGACCTCACTTGGAGCCTAGAAATAGGAGGTCGAATTCATTTGGAGCATCTCTTCTCAAGCTAGTTCGATATCCCTAGGGAAGCTGGAGAAGTGCGAAGTGGGTCTAAGGAAGCAAAAGGAAGTGAGTTGGGTCAAGTCTAAGGAGAAGAAGAAATCAAAATTTTGGAGCCTCTCTCTCTCTGTTTCGTGCCCTAGTTTGGGAGATCAAAGTATTCCAACTTTTGTTGTTGCCTAATGCCGGAAGCTGTTGCATAGTCAAAGTTGTTGGGAAGGAAGTGTCGTTGGAAAGAGGTCGAAGATCTAGGTGGCTGACTTGGTGTGGAGGGAAGGTTTGCTCTTTGTCTAGGGTGAAAGTCTCAAAGGATACTATTGAAAGGAAGAGAATTTTTTACTAGGTTTTCCCCTCGAGGGGGGTTTTGCCCTGGCATAGTGCCTACATCTTGTGTCTCTTGTCTTGTGATCTTCATACACACATAATATGGTAATTGCTTTATGAAAGATAAGATAATAAAAAAGTGAAAGAAGCCAACATAACTCACAAGTAATTATCAATTAAGGAGAATCAAACCCTAATCTATTCGCAATGATTTTCCAACAAATACTAACCCCAGATGTTGCCCATGATGATTTAATAGGCTCAAGCATTTTGTCCATCTCTTTCTTTGCCTTAATCAACAAAGTGGTTCTAACCTTCTCTGACCCAAGAGGCACATACCCTAATGGAGCCCCTTGAGTTAGAGCTCTGCACATCTCAATAAATAAAGGTGAGTGTGCAACATTAAAGGACATGAAGTTCCAATAGAAAAAGAATGTAATGGTGAAATCAAGCTCTTCCCGTTTCTCTTTCTAAAAAATCTTGTCCATTGGACCGAGTGCCACTACCTTTCTTTTCGCTACTTTTCCTCCACCAAAACTCTCAAAAAAAAAATTGTTGTTATTTTTCCTCAAGAATGGAAGGGGATCATCATTCTTGTTTTTTTTAGATGTTGCAGCCACCTTTGCCACACCAACATTGGCCTCTTTTTCCATTTCTTTCCTCTTAGCTAACGACATCTATGTACATGCTCCAATTCCACAACCTAGTAAAGCCAACAAATGAGCTTTCACATGGTAATAAGTGCTCATGAAATGATTGTTGCAATAGTTACATTCCCAAGCAACATTGCCTCATCCCTTCAACGTTTTGCCTGGCCCTTGCTCTCTTCTAATATACATCCACAAGGGATATTTGTTTTCTTGAGCCTATTGTGTTTTTAAATTAATTTTTCCCTCAACATTTGAAGCCATTGTTGAAGCGCCACTTCCAACAGAAGGAACACTTAGACCCCTGATGAAATTGGAACAGGAAGGGCATCTCCAATGGGGACATTTGATCTGATAATCACCCTACGAGTGACCTCAGTTAAAGATTTATTAAACGAAGGTATTACAGACTCATGTGTTGGTGTGTGTCTATGTTATTTAGGCAACGGATCGATCAGATTGCAAATACACAGACACTTGAAATGGAAAACAGCAGAGAAATACAGTAAGCAAATAAAAGAACGGAAGAAATTAATAAGGAGTTCACCCTATCCTCCAAGGCCACATTTCCGGTTCAGCTCTCAGTGGTGACCTTCTTTTATTGTGTCTTGAAGCAGAGAATTACATGAAGGAGCTCAATATGAGTCTCCTGCAACAGATTGGCTTGGTAAGGTGGTTTTTGGATTCCCCAAGCCACTAGAGTACACAGACTCTTTTCCTTGCCAGCTCTTTGACCTCTCTGGTCTGACAGATCCTCTCACGGATGGCTCGAACCTCTTAAGCTCTCTGGTGCTCGACGTTACCTTCAGTCAGTTCGGCCCTCTGTCTTCTTTCTGCTTTTTGCTTCACTGGTTCTTCTCTATCTGTCCTTTGTCTTTCGTGTTCCTCTCCTCGTTTTTTTAAGTTCTCTGTTCATGGCTTTAAAGCGATTCGGGCTCATGGCGGTTCGATTCCTCTTCCCCTTCGTCGATTCGCCTGCTACAGCTTCGCTTGGAGTTCCTTGTTTTGGCGTCATCATCAGGCTCACAGGGAGTGGCCACTTTTCCTCCTACAAACTGCGCCAGCCTGCTTCGTCAGTTCAATTCTTCAATTACGTCGTGGAATGAGTCTTCCGCCACCTTGGTGGTCAAAGCGGACCTCAAATTCTATTAAATCGCGACTTATTCCCCCGTCAATTCCGTCTTCTCCATCGAGCGCGATCTTAGCAGTTAGATCTGGATCCCCCAGATCCAACGTCGTCCGCTCATTTCGCGTGGTGGACTTGCTCGTCCGTTAGCGCACGATGAGCGGTGGTTTTCTCTCTCCTCCGCTTGCCAGGCGTTGGGCGCTGAGTGGAATCGCTCCGCTTTCACCAAAACTGATTACTACCCAAGGATGCCCCTAATTGATACCGTCGGTTTTGGAGCGGGTCCCGCCTTTAGCTCTTAGCCTTTGTCCCACGGTTTTTCCGGCTCCCACGCGACCGAGTGCTCAGGGCTCCTCCTTTTCGAAGGTTTTTGCCTCGCGTTGCACACCAAAAACTCCCTTCATTTTCCGATCCGGGCTCCCCAGGGGCTAGTTTCGCCTCCCACGCAGTCTCCATGGGCCTCGGTCAGCACGCTTTGACCGAGGTCCTCGTTGTTCCATGTTGGCTGCTAACTGCCACTGTTTTAGAGGTGTTTTTGATCGCTACTCTCAATTCTTTGAAGTCTGTCCCGACCTGGTACAGCCATGGTTCTTTCAATTATTCTTCATGGATCCAATTCGGATCACGACCTTCCTACTGAAAAGCTTTTAGACCACCAAAAGTTGGTTTTCAAGCATCGACCAAGTGAGGGTACTGTTGTCTCACTTGTCCAATCTCAATCCATTTTGCACTGCTCGGCTTCGAACCCTTGAGTCCAATTCTGAGGTACTGAACATCTCCTCTGCGCGTTGTCCTCACCTTCCTGTCCAGCACTGTGTCTTCCTGCAATTCACTCAAATATTCAGGTAGCAGGTCATCAATAGAAGGCAATTGACTCTGCTCTTTAGGATCCTCAATCATTGAAGGTTCAAACAATCTCAAGCAATCTGCATTTACAACTGAGTAGATGTGCATGTAAGCTGGTAGATCAAGGCGAAAAGCATTTTCACCAATCTTCTCAAGTATTTTGAAGGGTCCATACCTAATAAACTTTAACTTCTTACCTTCACCTTGCATCATGTCCTTGCTGATATACAGCCAGACCTGGTCTCCAACTTGAAAACTATGCTCCATCCAATGCTTGTCATGCCTAGCCTTGTATCTGGCTTGGCTCTTTTCCAGCTATTCTTGTACTACCTGGTGGATCTCCTGGATCTATTCAATGAACTTAGTTGCCTTGTCCACATCACTATGTCCATCAACTGTGGTATCTTTACCAAAGACAAAATCCAAAGGAGACATTGGTGTGAAACCAAACAGGTCTCAAAAGGAGATCTCTGTGTAGAAGAGTGTTTTGCTCTATTGTAAGCATGTTGCACATAACACAGATGTTCATCCCAAAGCTTAGGATGCTTGCTACAATATCCTCTGAGTAATTGGATCACTGTCCTGTTAACTACTTCTATCTGGCCATCAGTTTGTGGATGAAAAGTTGTGCTTTTCTTCAGTTGGGTGTCCATCAGTTCCCACAAACTTGACCAAAACTTCCCCACAAATCAGGTGTCTCAATCAGATACAATGGAAGTGGGCAATCCAAAATGAACCCATACATGTTCAAAGAACGGTTTTGCAGTTTGTTCAATTCTAATCTGTTTATTACAAGGTATCAAAATACACATTTTGCTGAACCTATCCACAAGCACATACAGATAATCATGACCTTGTCTAGACTTGGCAGTCCCCCAACAAAATCCATGGAAACAATTTCCCAAGGGTGAGAAGGAACTGGTAATGGAGTGTACAGGCCTAGTTTTCTATTGTTGGGCTTGCTTTTAGCACAACATACTACACCCTCTTACATATCTAGAAACTGTCTCACTCATTTTTGGCCAATAACAAAATCTTTGCAACTGTGCAACTGTTTTACTTACCCCAAAGTGACCTGATATCAGAGAAGTATATGCCTCTCTGATTATCTTTACTCTCTCTGTTTGTGGAATGCAAAGTTTCCCACAATGATATAAGAGTCAGTCCTTTACATGATAATCCAATTCTTCTACCCTTTTGCCTTGACTCAAAGTTGCATATACATCTTTAAAGTCTATATCTTGAGTATATTATTCAATGTAGCTTTCATGTAGTACAAAATTATGCTTTAGTAGATGCATTTATAATGGGTCTAGATAACATGTCTACAACTTTGTTATGTATTCCCCTTGTATATCTAATGACTACATGAAACTGTTGTAGAAAACCCATCCACCTGTAATGTCTTGATTGTTGCAACTTAGTTTGGGAGTGCAGATATTGAAGTGGTTGATGATCAGTATGTATTACTGTCTCTTTGCCCATTAAGTAATGTTTCCACTTTTTCACAGTCTGAACTAATGCATACAATTCTTTATCATACGTAGGATAGTTAACTACTGCAGGATTAAAAGTCTCAGAATGATAACATATGGGTTTACCGTGCTGTGTCAACATTGCTCCCATGGCATAGTCACTGGCATCTATTTGGATCTCAAATGGTCTTTGTAGATCAGGCAGTTCCAGTACAGGTGTTGTACTAATCTTTTCTTTCAAGGTGTCGAAGGCTTTCTGATGTTTTCCTCCCCACTAAAACACCTTGTTCAATTTTGTCAAAGCATGTAAGGGAGCTACAATTGAGGAAAAGTTAGAAATGAACTTCCTCCAATATTGTGCTGCTCCTAAGAAGCTTCTCACTTCTGTAGCAGACTTGGGTCTAGGCCAGTTTACAAGGACTGCCACTTTAGAGGGATCTATTCTCAATTCACCGACCCCTACTATATGACCCAAATAATTTAGAGATGTTTTGCCAAATTCACATTTTGAGAGTTTAACATAAAGTTTTTCTCTTTTCAAAACATCTAGTGTCTGCTTAACATGTTTTAAATGTTCTTCCCATGTTTTGCTAAATATCAGAATGTCATCCAGATATACAATAACAAATCATCAAGAAAAAGTTTGAGTACATCATTCATTATTCTCATGAAAATAGCAAGAGCATTAGTTAAGCCAAAAGGCATAACCAGCCACTCATACAATCCCTGCTTTGTCATGAACGCAGTGTTCCATGCATCTTGTTCTGCAACTCTGACCT
>APFE031055636.1:2124-14143 GCA_000404065.3 Pinus taeda | reverse complement strand
TATAATTTTTTATAAAGTTAAAATCTAATTTAAAAGTGACTTTAAGTGATAAAGTTACTAAGTCTAATTTTAAAGTGACTTTTATAAAGTCAATGAAAAATTAGAAAGGAAAAAGTGAATTTGGAAATAAATGACTAAGTGGGTCTTTATTAAAGTGGGTGAATTAAAAAATAGAAAGTGAGATTTAAATGTGCATTTAATCTCAGCCATTGATCTCAATCTATTTCAGCCATTGGATTTAGAGATCACCCAAAAGTCACTTGGATCACCCAAAAGTCACTTGGAGTTATATTAAAGGAGGAAAAGGAGGAAAGATCATTCATTCTTTCATGAGCAGATTGGGAGAAGGAGAGCAAGAGAGCAAAGGAGATTTCTGGACAAGAAGGAGAAAGAGGCAGCAGTTTGGCACACATACCAGGCAGCTCTTCAGCAAAATCAGAACAGCAGAAAGACAAACAGAACAGCAGCAAGAACAAGCAGAAAAAGCTGATTTTTTTGCTGAAAACTGAGAAGTTTCCAGGTGGTCCGTTGGGCTGAAAACAGATAAGTTTGCTTGCTGAAAAAAAATATTTTGCTGTAATTTTTTGCTGAAATTTTCTTGCTGTAAAAAGACATTTTTCAGAAATAAAGAAGAGCTCTCAAACTGGTTTTCCCCAAGAGTTGTAGGGGGTTTTTCCAGGGTCACGTTGACCAAAAATATCAGTGTTAATGTGTTTTAATGGCTGTTTATTGCTGCTGATTTTTATTTCTGCAATTTCCAGCATTCTGTAAATTTTCCAGAATTTGTGTTTTCAGCAAAATTTATTTTTTCCAGCTTGTTGAATGTATGGTTATGGGAAAGGGCATTTAACTACATGGGAGAAATAAGGAGAAACTGAAAACTGGGGTGGGAAAACAGAAATTTTAATAGAAATACGGATGAATATTCGGTGGCTTACGACAGAGGGCATTGGGATTCCTGATGATTTGGTCAGAAAACATCTTTGCAAAGGCATGGATCAATTGTAATAAACACATTAAATCAGTCATGATAGTCAAGGGATGAAATGATGAAGATCCTCATTGTTATAAAGAAAACTACCTTTGGACTGCGAGCAGGCTTGACTGGCCCTTTTGTTTGCTTCTCTATTGAGTGATCGGAGAATGTGATAGAAGTGGAACTCTTGATCGTGGGATATCAAATCTTTGCATCTACTGATAGTTTGTTGCAAGAAGATGTTAGAAGCTTTCCACCTGTTGTTCATTAGATTAATGATGATGGCAGAGTCCCCGAAGATGAGAGCTTTTTTGATTCCCTGAGCCTGTAACTGGAGAATTCCTTGATAGAGGGCCAGAGCCTCGGCTCTGTTGTTTGAGAGGGTTCCCAATCCCCATTCAAAGGAGACTAAGGGATCCCCAGAAGGAGAGAAGATAATGCCCCCAGCTCCCGCCGCTCCCGAATTTGATTTGGAGGCGCCATCAAAGAACAAGGAATGAAGGTTACTTGAACAGAGCCATCTGCTGAATTCGTCCTGCTTTAGGCGAATTTTCCATTTATGATTGCTATTTTTGCCCAGATTGCTACATACTTTCACTGTTGGGGGGATGCTAATCTTATCAATTAAATTTCTTATGAAGTCTTTTTCCTCAACCCACAGGCTGGTTATGTCAATTTTTTTTAAGATCTTAGAAGCAATAGTTTCGATCGCCAGACTTTTTGCCTTGATGCAGAGATGACTAATTGAAGTCTCCTTGTCTCTAAAAATCATGTTGTTCCGGGCAATCCAGATCCTCCATAAAAGAGTAAATGGAAGGGGTCCTACACTCTCTTAGCAGGGTTATGTTTCATGGTTTGCCAGGGGTAATTCCTTTTCCAATTGATTAAAGCTTCGCCAATGGATTGCTAAGTATTCTAGATGGGAAATGCAGAAGGATTGATGCTGCTCCAACAAGAGACTGCGAAAGGACAAGAGATAAAGAGGTGCTGCTAGATTCCTCTGCTTGTTGGCAATTAGGGTATCTGGAAGGTCCAGCAATGCCTCTTCTTTTGAGGTTCTCAGTGGTGAGAGTTTTTTCTTTCAAGAGAATCCACATGAAGAATTTTACCTTAGGAATTGCTTCTGCTTTCTTTAGAATCTTCCAATGGTTCCAAGTTGGCGCTGGATGTTCCTTGCTGTTCAAGTAATCATAACCTGCTTGAACTGTGTAACTGGTTCCTGTAGGGTCCCATCTGAGTTCATCCTTGTCGTTTTTAAAGGTGGGAGCGATGCTGTGCAGATGTTTACAAAAGTTGCCAAAGATGTCTTTGAGGCGATGAGGGATGGGAGGAAATTCCCATCGCAGCCAAACATGTGTTGTAGCATCCCATTGAGAAATTTGGTCTAGATTACTTATACCTTTACTTTGTAGAAAGGAAAGAAAAGAATCCATACCTGGGAAACTATTGATTGGTGGATTTCCCATGATTTTATCAGCGCCAATGTTGACTTTCTTACCTCCTTTGGGAACCTTGGATATGTTTTGCGCCATTAATGGGATGACTTTTTTACATAATTTCCAAATCTTCGTGCAGTTCCTATTGGGAATCTCATTCGCTATTAGAAGCTGTCTTGGCTCGCTCAGGTATTTTGCCTCCAAGACATTTCTCCACCAGGCTGGTTGATTTTCCATGAATCTCCATATCAGCTTTCCTCCAAGGGCTAAATTCATGAGAGATGGCGATCTAATGCCCAGGCCTCCTTTCTCTTGTTTTTGGATGACTTGTTTCCATCCAACCAAATTAAATTTTTTTCCTCTCATTTTTCCCTCCCTGCCAAAGGAAGAATCTGAGAACATTGTCCATTTTGCAAAGAAAGGAGGCTGGGGCTTGAACCAGGGAGAACTGATAAAGGGGAAGAGAGGAGAGGCCTGATTTGAGAAGCACAAGTCGCCCTGCTGGATTGAGCCAAGAAGTTCCCCACTTCTGGATTTTCTTTTTCATTTTATCTAAGGTTAAATCCCAGATGTCTGCCCTTGCATTCCCTATACTCACTGGCATTCCCAGGTAGCTGAAATAATCCCAATTTAACTTGCATGGAACACCAAAAATGCTGGCAATGCTTTGAATCGTTTGCGCTGAAGCATTCCATCCGTAAACACAACTTTTGAGATGATTTATCTGACCCCCGAACATCTCATAAACTGATCAAGCAAGGATTTGAATCTTCGAGCAATGATTGTGGTCGCCCCACCCAGCAACAGAGTGTCGTTAGCAAATTGGGAGTGTTTAATGTTTTTTACTCCATCTTCAAATTTAATTCCCGTAATGAGACCAGCCTGCCTCTTGTGATCAAGCGCACAATTGAATGACTCTGCCATTAGGAGAAAAAGGTAAGGAGATAAGGGGCAACCTTGTCTTAATCCTCTTGTGGATCGGAAGGAAGGTCCAGGTCTACCATTGATAAGGGGAGCAATCCAAGGACCAGAAATACAGGCTCTTATGATATCAAGAAAGAGGGGAGAGAAGCCCATTTTCTGAAGAACTGCAAAAAGAAAAGAATGCCTTACCCTATCAAAGGCGTTGGCAAGATCCAATTTTAGAATAAAACCCTTTTCATTCCTGGAATAGCTAGAGTGAATGGCTTCCTGAACCAAGAGAATGGAATCTGAGATTTGCCTGTTGGCCATAAAGCCTCCTTGGTTTTTAGAAATTAGCATCGGGAGGAGGGGCTTGAGGCGGGTAGCAAGGATTTTGGTAAAAATTTTATAGGATGAATTACATAATGATATTGGCCTGAAGCGGGAAAAGTTAGAGGGCTGGTTCTCCTTTGGAATGAGGGCCAGATATGTTGCATTTGTATAGCCTCCTATTTTGCCTTGCCTTTGAATCCATTTGAAGTATTTTGTGAGATCCTTTTTTATCAAATCCCAATATTCTCTATAAAAGCATATTGAGAAGCCGTCTGGACCCGGTGCCTTGCTGGGCTGAAGGCACCAAATGGCTTCCTTAATTTCTTCCTCTTTTATCTCTTCTATCAATTTTTGATTTATATCTGCTGTAATTTTGGTTGGCAAATGCTGCAGGAGGTTATCAAATAGTTCTTCCTCCCCTGTTTCAGTTAATAGCTCCTTGAAGTGGTCTGAGGCAGCCCCTTTAATAGCTGTTTGGTCAGAGTGTTGGATCCTCGCATTGTCTGTGATGGTTGATATGTTGTTTTTGATTTGCCGAGCAGTGGCTTGTTTGTGAAAGAAGGAGGTATTTTTGTCTCCACTTTTCAGCCAAGTTTGCCTAGATTTAATACGCCACTTTTCTTCCTCCTCTCTTTTGATTCTGTATAACTGATTGTAAAGGTCTTCCTCTTGAATCTTTTCATCTTGGTGGTATTCTTGATTGTCTATAGCACATTGAAATTCTTCAATTTTGGCTTTCACCTCTTTTGTTTCCCCTCTGGCTCATTGTACTGCGTTTTTGCCCAAGTTTTGAGCGTTTTTTTCACATTTTTTAATTTATTCTCCCATATAAAGCCTGGAGATCCTTCCACATGCTGACTCCAGGTTTGTTGGATCAAACTTCTGGCTGTTTGATAATCGCTCCAAATTTGACTGAATTTGAATGGAAGAGGTCCAAGAGGACAATACGTATTCATAGATAAGGTGATTGGATAGTGTTCTGAGGCTGCAAAGGGCAGTATGGTGGCGTTGCGACTGAGTAAGTGGAGAGGAGAGAGATGTTAACCAGGAACCGACCCAGTCTTTCCATTATATTGTTGCTACCCAACCTGCGATTACTCCAGGTATATTTTCGGTTTTTTGGAATGATGTTTATCAATTCACCATTCTGCATTATTATTTCCAGTTGGCTTCTAAATGGATCTGGCGTAAAGATTCCCCCTCGCTTTTCATTGGTGTGTAAAATTAAATTTAAATCGCCCCTCAAGATGATGTTACCGCTGTCTTCTTCCATTATGTTCTTACTGAGTGTGTCCCAGCAGACTTCTTTATCCCTAATAATGGTTAGGGGCGTAGACATTGAAAATCACAAACTGCTGTTTACTCATATTATTCCTCAACACTGTCTTTATCCAATGCTGTTCTATTGCTTTAGTTTCGCTGCTCCATTCTTCCTGGCTCCAAATAGTAGTAATCCCACCTGAGGCTCCTCTGGCTTCACATGTACAACCTTTATAACGCTTATGACATTCAATGATCTTGTTAATTTCTGATTCTCTCTGTTTTGTTTCTTGCAGTAAGATAATGGATGGATGCTCTTGAATTATAAGGTCCTTTAGGGCGTTGATTTTAGAGGGGTGCCCAAGTCCCCTGCTGTTCCATGAAAGCATTTTAATCATTTCAAAACTGTGATTCGAGGAGTTGCTCTCCCTCCCTTATCTTTGCTTGCTGCTTCTTTATCTATTGATCCCTGTATGTAAGATTCTATAGGATTTTGGAGTCCTAGCGCTGTCTTTTTGCGCGTTCTCATCCCTGTGTTGTTTGGAAGACTTTCTTCCTGGCTTCTTTTGACCATCTAGAGAGGATCCCTAATCCTTGGAATTGCTTCGAGTGATTCTAGGAGGGAGAGAGTCAAATGGTTGGTGGGAGGGAATGATTATGGAATGGGGGGAAGAGGGGGGCTCAGAAAGGTTCAAAGGGGCAGGGGACTCTTCAGGAAGGGAAAGAACATGAAAGGGGTTGGATGAGGGAGAAGAAGGATGAAGGTTCAGCTGACAGTCACAAGAGAGGCGGATGAGAGGAGGAAGGGAGAGGGGACGAGGGTAGAGAGGAAGGAGTATGAGAGATGGGAGGGGGTTGAGTGGAAGGACCAGCTTCATTGGATATTTTGTGGCTAGGGGCAGTTTTTTTCCTTTTGACCGTTTCCCATTGCTCTTCTTGCGGATTTTTATCAACATTAGAAAGCTTAGTGCATTGATTAGCAAAATGACCATACTCATGACATACCTTACACTTGAAGGGGATCTGCTCATAGTCGAGTTGCCGAATGTGCGACTAGTCGTCAACTTTGAGCTTAATGGCTTATGGAAGACCTTTACCCAGATCTACTTCAACGCAAATACGGGCACATGCTTGCATATTGTCTCTTGGCTCGCTCCAATCTATATATTTTCCGACCGCATTTCCAATGGCACGCACTGACTCGTCTCCCCAGCAATGCAATGGGAGGTGAGGGAGACGAACCCAAACAGGAACCGCATTAGGTATATCTAGCTCCGGATCGAAGTCCGACGTCCATTTGTTTAAGTATAGACCTCTAAAGTCCATGAAGTAAGGCCCATTGCGGAATATCAAATCCTTGTCTTCCTTTGTCTCAAAATGAAAAGTGAAATAACCCTTCCCACAAAATCTGATAGTAATTTTCCCTTGGAATTTGTCTAACCAGTTCCTTTCCACCCACCTTTGAACAGTTTTTGGTGAGGGCCATAGTCCTGTAAATTGCCCTATAAGTCCTTTTTCAGCCAGAGCAAGAGCAACCATTATGGGCAAAGTAGGAGGGAGAGCTACTTCTTGTAACCCCTCAATTTTTTTAACGAATTTGGAAATCGATGGGCGAGCTCGCTGAGGCGGTAATGATTTTATTAGTGCCGAGAAAGCTTGCTGTTGCGCTGCCTCCTCCGGTGGAGCCTCCGGAGGGGCCATCCGAGCAGCTGAGGACCATTTCAAAGGAAGATGCAGGCGACGATGGATAGAATCGTGCGCGCAGGGGCTTCGCAGGTTGCAGGCAGTGGCCTTTTTGGTTTTATAATGTTAACATTATACTTTCGGGCGTAATTTTTGGTCAAACTGCTGATTAATAGCAAGTCAAGTGAAAATGGAATATGTATATCCACTGCTGCTGCAGGGATAATAAGATCAAATCTGATTTATTTAATTAAGAGAAACATAGGACAATCGTCACCTAGGCCTTTGGAAAATTTAACATTGTCTTGATGAAGCTCAATGTATGCAAAAGATAAGGTGTGTTTGGTTTCATGGTGAGGAGAATATATTGATAATGCCTCCCGTTAGTTTCTTCACTCTTATGGCATCTCTCGGTGACAAACTGTTCCTTATACTCCATAGTAGAATGGTGTGACCGAGTGGAAGATTAGGACTATCCTGGAAATGCCATGTTGTATGCTTTACTCCTAAAATGTGAAGCTTTCCTTTTGGGGTGAAGAGTTTGTCTTTATTACAATTTCTATTCCAGCAACCTAGGTAAATTAATTAGTTATGATTTCTTAACTATTTAATTGTGATTGAGTTCTTTACTGTTTAATTTAGATTGAGTTCCTTCTTGGTTTGTCACGCCATTGCGTCCTTCGTGGAAAGTGGCCTTCTTGTCATTTATCAGGTTCTCTTGTCGTCTGGTTATTCCTTGTCATCTTGTCTATGCTTTAAAATATTCTTCTCATGGATGCTTTGTTGAACTTGCTTGTTCCCATACTTTGATTTAGTAGCCCTTCATGACTTCATCCTGATATTGCTTCAACATTGTTTTTGCTGGATGGTTTCTTCATCACGACATCTTTGTATAGTAGAATCAATTATATGCACCTTTCATATCTCCAAGGCCTTCATAGGTGTCAAGTGTCCTATGATCTTTGTCAGAGTTGTCTTGCCTTCTTTTGGGAGATATCTTCAATGGTTCTTTGTTAGATAGTGATTTTTTGTGATCATGGTGTTCTTCACATGTTTGATCTCTTTCTTCATTTGCTTCTTCTTGGATAGATTGGTCAACCACCTTATGCTCCTTGTGAGAGCACTTCTTCATTGCTTCCTTCTTGGACTAGTCAACATTTCTTCTTGCTTCTTAGTCAGCAATCTTATACTCCTTATGTGAGCTGATGGCTACTAGCTCAGCAAACCACAATGCTATTACAGGATGAACAACAAATATTTTCTCTCACAGAAAACTGCAGTGCTGTTACAGGCTCTCTCAGCAAACTACAGTGCTGTTACAGACTCTCACAGCAAACTACAGTGCTGTTACAGGTTCTCTCATCAGACTACAGTGTTGTTACAGGCTCTCTCAGCAAACTATAGTGTTGTTATAGACTCTCACAGCAAACTACAGTGCTGTTACAGGTTCTCTCAGCAGACTACAGTGCTGTTACAGACTCTCACAGCAAACTACAATGCTGTTACAGACTCCCACAACAAACTATAGTGCTGTTACAGGCTCTCTCAACAGAGAACAGTGCTGTTACAGACTCTCACAACAAACTACAGTGTTGTTACAGGAGGAACACCATTTTATTTATTTATTTATTTATTTTTCAGCCAAAACACAATTTAAAGATCCCTTCGTAACTCCCAAACAAATGATATTTTTGGGAAATCGCTCATGTGTTACCAAATAGACCTTGCTCTGCACAAAACTTAGATGCCAGAATTTCGAAATTCGTCTTCCTTTGATCAGAAATTGACCCGCAAAATTGGTGATGGTTTTCCTTTACAAATTTTCTTTCTTCTGTTTGCTTGATACAGAGTGCTCAGTATTCTCGAATCTGAAATGTAAAATGACTCTTTCCAATACACAATTTTGGATGCAAAAGTACTGGATTAAAATATTAATTGAAATATGATTCTCCAAGTTCTCATTTAAATGTAAATAACAGAGAAAATATAGTGCAAGAATTCCTCATTCAACACAACAATTTAAAGACCAAATCAATTTCAATCTCTAGATATTAATATTATGGTTCATAAACATCACAAACACGTGAAAATGATTGTCTCACACACACTTACAAATTCGATTTGCTAATACAAAAAACCACTGGTCTAAGAAATGCTGTTCAATTAACTTCAATCTCACACCAAAATTTCCAGCACCCAAAAATGTTCCTCCTCTCTCCTTTAAAACAAAAAATCCACTGTCCCAGAAATGAGTTCATGGATGTGAACCAATTTCCCTTTAGCCATAACTACCTACTAACTATAAAATCGTTTCTTTTAACTAGATATTCTTAACTAATCTTAACTGAATATCAATTTTTTTTTCAAAAATAAAGTTTAAATTGTTCTATCCTTGACATGTGATCAATCCATCATATTGCTAGGCTCTTGGTTTGACTTTAATAACTTATCATTTTTATGTGCTCAGCCTAATGCACCTGCATCAGACTCCCCAAGAAAGAAGATTTTATGAGCTCCTGCTCATAAGATCTTCTATAGAATGACCTGCGTTTTGTAGTGTTGCTTCATCCATCCAAGTAGAATCCTCCATCGGACAGTCTTTCCACTTCACAAGATATTCCAAGTATTCTTTCCTTCTGGTCTCCTTGGCAACACGTGTATCCAAAATCTTTTCAGCCTCTAAACTCTTTGCCACTGGCATTTGCTTCAGTCATTGTTGTTCCTTTCCTTCATCCTGGTCAAGATTCCCAGAAGCTTGATCCGCATCACCAACTATGTAGGGATACAAATCTGCTACATTCAAAATGGGCGAAATGCCAATTTCTGGAGGTAACTTCAGCTCATAAGCATTCGCTGAAAACTTGTGGAGGACCTTACAAGGTCCTATCTTCTTCATTTTCAATTCGTTATATTCTCCCCTGGGAAACCTCTCTTTTTTTAGGTGAGCTAGGACCATATTTCCTACTTCAAAGTTTACCTCTTTCTTGTGTACATTTGCTCGTTGCTTGTATCTTGTAATCTTTGTTTTACTTGCTCGTGCATCTCACTCATGGCTGTTGCAAAATCCTCTCCATCAACACTTCTATGCTCAAGCTTTCCCAAGTCTCTTAGCTCACAAATTCCCCTCGGATGCATGCCGTACAACACTTCTATGGTCAAGCTTTCCCAAGTCTCTTAGCTCACAAATTCCCCTCGGATGCATGCCGTACAAGATCTGAAATGGACTCTTTCTCGTGCTCCTAGTTGGTGAGTCATTATATGCAAACTCAGCTTGGGCTAGCACATGATCCCATTGCTTTGGTCAGTCACCTACTAAACTCCTCAACAAATTACCCAAACTCTTGTATACAACCTCTGTTTTCCCATCAAACTGTGGATGATAGGCTGAGCTAAAATTTAGCTTAGTGCCACGTTTCTTTCACAAGGTTCTCTAGAAATGTCCGGTGAATCTTGTGTCCCTGTCAGAGATTATAATTTTTGGCAAACCATGCAACTGAACAATCTCATCAAAAAACAAATTAGCCACATGGGTAGCATCACTAGTTTTGAAACACGAAATAAAATGAGCCATCTTAGTAAATATATCCACAACTACAAGGATTGAATCATTACCTCGTTGAGTTCTCGGTAAACCCAGAACAAAGTCCATACTCATCGAATCCCAAGGTCTGGTTGGAATGGGTAATGGCATGTATAGTCTAGTATTCTGACTTCTCCCTTTCGCATGTTGACATACCCTACACTTACTCACGTACCTTTGTACATCTGCGTTCATCTTAGGCCAAAAATAGAAGTGACTCAGCTGCCCAAGTGTTTTTTCAACACCAAAGTGTCCAGCCAACCCGCCATTATGCTTTTCTTGGACCAAGTTTTCCCGCATTGAGCAATTGGGAATACATAGCTTATTGTTCTTGAACAATAGCCCATCCTGCAACATAAACTCTTTCCATGGACTGTTGTCCTTATTGACTGGATTTTTACACGCTGCAAAAGCTTCTTTAAAATTAGCATCAATGTCATATAAGTCCTTCAGATAATCAAAGCCTAAAATTTGTATTTGACTTTCCTGCATGATTAAGCATCTCCTACTCAAGGCATCGACAACCTTATTTGCCTTCCCACTAATGTGCTTCAAAACAAAAGTGAAACTTTGAAGGAACTCCACCCACTTTGCATGTTTATGATTTAACTTATGTTGCTGCATAATGTATTATAAGGTAGAATTATCCATGTATAGAACAAACTCGTTAGGCATCAAGTAATTCCTCCAATGCTTCAAAGCTTGAACCACTGCATAAAATTCTTTGTCGTAGGAAGAGTATCTCTGTTTTGACTCATTTAACTTTTCACTGAAATATGCAATGAGCTTATCTTCTTGGCTCAGTACAACTCCAATGGCTGTCCCACTAGCATCACATCTCACTTGAAAGGGCTGATTGAAGTCTGGCAACTTCAACATCGACTTCTCAGTGATCTTCTTCTTCAATAGTTGATTTTTTTTGTTTTTTGTTTGTTTCTTCTTTCTGTTGCTGCTGTCCAATAAAATGGCTGCCTATTCTTCTTGATGTTGTCAATGATAGGTGCATAAATGCCACTAAAATTCTTGATAAATTTTCTGTAGAAGCTGGCTAAACCATGAAAACTTCTCACCTCAAAAATATTCTTAGGTGAAGGCCAATTTACAATTGCCTCTATCTTTTCCGGATCCATTTTCAAGCCATCCTTAGAAATGACAAAACCCAAGTATACAAGTTCACTCTTCATAAAAGAACACTTCTTCATGTTAATCAATAGCTTCTCTTGCTACAATCTCTCTAAAACATACTTCAAATGTCTTAAGTGTTCTTCTTTAGTTTGATTGAAAATTAAAATGTCATCCAAGTAAACAATGACAAACTTACCAATGAACTCCTTCAAGACTTCATTCATTAGCTGCATAAAGGTACTGGGTGCATTTGACAATCCAAATGGCATGACCATCCACTCATACAAGCCTTCATTGGTCTTGAAAGCTGTCTTCCACTCATCTCCTTCTCTGATCCGAATTTGATGATAACCACTTTTCAGGTCAATCTTTGAGAAGTAAGTTGCTCCACCCAAGCAATCCATCATATCATCCATCCGTGGCAATGGAAACCTGTAACGAGTGGTCATCTTGTTGATTGTTCTAGAGTTAGTTCACATTCTCCATTCTCCACCCTTCTTTGGACTCAATACTCTAGTGATCCAAGTGGATATTGGTGGCCACTCGCCAAGTTCACTTGGATCCCCATCATTGTTTCTTTCAGCTTTTCAGTCTCCTTAATTGTAGTACAGTTTACTATTTTTAGCAGTTTTTCGGGTCCTGAACTTTCGAAGCCGTTTTGAGGCCCTAAACGACGTTTTTTGGGAAAACTGGGAGCAACATGGGTCCATGGACCGATGTTGC
>APFE031055633.1:6045-35983 GCA_000404065.3 Pinus taeda | reverse complement strand
GAGGGTCATTTGTAGGTTAACCGTTCATGAGAGAAGCTTATGTAAATTTTCATTCTTTTATTAATAAATTTCCTAAAGTGGCTGCGTTGGCTCAGGCCGTGGATTGTTTCCCTCTTTGATGGTTTTAACCACGTCAAAATACTGGTGTATTGATCTGTGATCTGTTTGTGAGCGATGTCCTTTGGTGTTCTGTCTGAGGAACTTACCCTGTAAATTCCTACAAAGGCAGGATTCTATTCATCGCAAGAGGAAACTACAGTAGAGGCATGGGATGTCAGGGAAGCCACTAGAGAAATGAAGGACATGGATATAGATTGAGTTGCTCAGAGGAGGAGAAACACTTTCAGTAGGGGGTGATGATGAGCCTCATCATTGGGTAACTATATGGACCTTAATACACCTCCAAGCTTATTTAAATCAACTCTTTTCATAATTCATTACATATTTTGATTATATTTTGCTTATTGCAATGAGTAAAGGTGAGATGTTATGCCTAGTGGACTAATGTGCATTGATTGTAGGATTTTGAGAGAAAATCATTGCAATTTTGGAAAATTAATGGTAGAAACTCGAATGGGACAAGGAGGAGAGATGTAGGAGATATATCCTCCTCATTTACTCCTAACTCATTCGAATATTCCTCCATTAAATGACACTAGCTCGGAGTTGCAAGCAGTGGAGTCATGAGATCAAAATGCAGTCGAGCCAGTGACATTTAAAGAGTCGGTTCATCTTTAGTTTGGGAGCTGAGCCTCGCTAAATTTAAGGAAGTCATTGGAGACTTCAGTTGTATAAATAAAGAGGCTTAGAGCCTCATTAGGATTTGAATTTTTGATGTAAAATAACTAGGCATTTTCGAGTTCAAGAATTGTGGAAGACATTGTTATGTAATTTTCTAATATGATAGTGAGAATGAGCATTTCCTTGGTCAAGCACCGAGTTGACTCACAAGACTGAAGCTCTAGGGTTAGGGCCCAACCTTAGCAGCAAAGGCTCCTCTTCTTGTATTTGCATGCTTAGTTAATTTAATATTGTTGTTAGCATTATTTCATTGCAAGTGGTTCTGGATTTAATTAGTTTGCTTCCATTTGTGCATTGCTTCAACATTAGCTTAGGAAGATAAAAGAATATAAAAAATTTGAGAGTACGTATCTTTGGCCTCACTCCTCTCTTCAGGGACTATGGTTTGAGGAAAGAACTCCTATGCAACCCCAAAAAGACAGAATTCTGATTTCTTATGGAATTTAGGGTTTTCTGCTATTTAGGCCAACATTTTACTAGTTCTCAAGAATAGGATTTAAATGTCATTTCTGATATCTTCAGCCTTGCATCATATATCCTGAAGTTGTCACATTATTTTGCAAGTCTTCCCACGCATGAAATAGGCAACTAGATAATGAAAATTTTCTTTCTTAGTTGATTGAGAATCTCTCTTGTTTGACATGATTTATGGATAAATGTTAGTGATTGACGCAATGCAAGAGTTTTAGAAGTACAGAGACACTTCATGACTAGCAACCCCATCCTAACCTCATTCATCCTTGGTTATCACATTTTCCACTAAATCCCTCACCAAATTCATCATTCCATAAGAACATTCCTCCAAGCTTGTTGAGCAAATCCAACCGTCTCACAAACTATGGTTTGAGCTCTAAAGGAGTCCTAGCCACTCCCTTGCCTCATTTCACCCACCATTTACCTTCCCTAAGCCCTAAACCACCTTCCAAATCCCTCCTCTTGCTCTCAACCGAATCCTATAGTAATACAAGGTATCCTATAGGAGCATTAAGACATCATGTAGGAGGCATTAGGACATCCTATAGGTCGACCTGCAGTGGCCTGTTTTGAGGCTGAATTATGGAAAAATCACCTAGGAAGATAGGAGAAGACCCCTACTTGCCTCCCAAACCATATAACCATTCACCATCATCACTAATCCACCTTCCACATCACCAAGAGAAGTTAGCATTCACATTTTCACACAAAAAAAGACAAAAAGGAAAAAGAGTCATTGTGTTCATTTACATGCACAGCAGTAGAATATTTAGATGTTTCAAATTGCATGCCTAGGATAGTAGGATTACACATGTTAACTTAGAATTATTTTGAAGAAAATCCCCTTAGCATTTAGTTAGATGAATGGTCTGTTTAATCATTTCATTTCAGTCCTTTCCTTACTACAGTAGACAAGATTTCATTTAGTGTAAATGTCCCTTTTCCTCATTGGTAATCAAGCTTCTTCGAAATCAATAGAAGGCTGGTTTAAGAAACCATAGTGGTCTATCGCCATCTTAGTAGTGAAAAAGAGTGGACCCATTGCATCTACTTGTGTATACAACATTGTCACCTCCAAGTTTGTACGAACCCTAGGTTGACAAAGTAAATTTGGTAGCCCCAGGAGTTGCAGCATTCTTGCTGCAATACTGGTTGTAAGGACTCTAGACAGCACATATCTCCACAATGGTATGATATTGTCCACTTTGGGCCTAAGTCCTCATGGATTTTCTTTTGTACTTACCCCCAAAAGGCCTCATACCAATGGAGATATTTGTCCATCCTTATATATCCATGATCCTCCCCACTTCTAGTCAATGTGGGACTTTTGGTCATATACCCAACAATCCTCCCCTCGAACAAAGGACCATTGAGCCTCCACTCAAATGATTATCCATCCGTCCACTCTCTACTCACCAGGATTCTCCGCTCCAATGCGTTGGAAGCACACGCCTTACATGGAGCACCACCTGCAACTCCTCTTCACTTTGTTGGGACCAGGACATGTCCATGAAGAATCCGGAGCACACTGCCTGTCTAACCGAGCTCATCCACGGATCCCATCGTGATATTACAGGGGCCCACCACCTTCGTTCGGCATTCCGAGGATTCATCCACTTGGCTAACTTCAGGGCATGGCTCTAATACCACTTGTAAGGACTCTGGACAGCACATACCTCCGATCTGGACTTGGATCTGCCTTTCCTTGATTTACTGCGATATCCTGAGCTCTTTCCTCATTTCATTTTTCTTCCCCTAGACTCTGCACTCAAAGCATTTCCCAATGTCTCACCAAAGCTTTTCCATCGCATTTCCTCGCTAAAGATAGCACCGACAACATCATCAAACTTTAAAGTACTAGATCCAGACACAGAGTTGCTAATGGCCATTACTAAACCATTCCAACTTTCTGGCAATGAGCACAAGAATAATAGAGCTCTAACTTCATCATCAAAGTTTACCCCTATAGAACATAACTGACTTGTAACAGTATTAAAATCATTTAAATGATCTGCAATAGATCCACCTTCCGACATCTTCATATTAAATAACCCTTTCATAAGAAATACCTTGTTTGAAGCCGAGGGTTTTTTCATATAGTTTCTCCAACGCCTTAATCAAACCCTTTGTCATTGTTTCCTTCGAAATGTTGAAGGCGACCGACGCTGCAAGGCACAGCCATATTGTTCCGAGTGCCTTTCTATCGAGAAGGTTCCATTCTTCATCTTCCATATCCGTTGGCTTCTTTGCTTTCCCCCCAATGGTAGGTAAAGATCTTTCTGATACAGATAATCTTCCATCTGCATCTTCCACAATGAGAAGTTTTGGCCGTTAAATTTCTTGACCCTAAACTTACCACCTTTCGCCATTGCTCCCACTCAAACAAGGAACCCTTCTTTCCTACGAGTTTATCAACCAAATAGACCTTCGGCTCTGATACCACTTGTAAGGACTCTGGACAGCACATATCTCCACAATGGTATGATATTGTCCACTTTGGGCCTAAGCCCTCATGGATTTGCTTTTGAACTTACCCCCAAAAGGCCTCATACCAATGGAGATATTTGTCCATCCTTATATATCCATGATCCTCCCCACTTCTAGTCAATGTGGGACTTTTGGTCATATACCCAACAATCCTCCCCTCAAACAAAGGACCATTGAGCCTCCCCTCAAATGATTATCCATCCGTCCGCTCTCTACCCACCAGGATTCTCCGCTCCAATGCGTTGGAAGCACATGCCTTACATTCCTTGTTTTGTTTCTTTGCTGCCTTCTTGCCAAGTTTAATTGCCTTTATATTCTGAGATGAATCCTTGACTAACTTTACTCATTACTTTTTGGTGCCATTTCCAGGGAGGTGTCTGAGTAATATGTGATTTATGCTTTCTTTCTTCCATTTCTTATCTCTAACATTCTTCTATTGGCTTCATTTCTGCAAAAGTAATAATTGTAAGTTAGTTTCCTTTCTTTTCAATTCTGCAAGTGAGATTTCATTCAAGCAGTTTAGTTTCTATTCATTCTGTGATTCCAATTCCATAATTAGTCTCAAAGTTTGAAAAAAACATAAAACAAATCAAAAACACTTCTTTCATGCCTTGTAGGAATAGGGACAGCTTAGGAAAATTTCTACCAAATGCCCCCACCACTTCAAACAGCCAACCCTCCCTCTTCTTTAGTAGCTATGAATTGGAGGACCCCTTGGGTGAACAACCAGATATTTTTGAAGAGCCTACAAGGGGGGAATAATAAGGAGAACCCATTTCAACTGACCTAATGGCTGAAAATAGAAATGACAAAGGACATAGAGAAAGAATTTAGGGTGCATTTCCCATCAGAGAAGCTAATGGGGATACAACTTTAATTTATCAACCTAGGGCTCATACAAACTTGGAGGTGACAGTGTTGTATAAATAAGTAGATGCAATGGGTCCGATTGCTGTCACAGTTAAGCTTGTGATAGGAAACTCATAAAATGGACCAAGAAGGGAGAGCTAACAAACAGAACCTAGTCCTCAACCCAACCTTGACTCTTATTATAGGTTCATTAAAGGGGGTAGGGTCATTCCACAAAAAATTTCCATCCCCTTACTGTTTGAGCTTGAAAAAGGAAGGGAAAGAACACATAGGTGGATGCAAATTGCCAAATCTAAAGGAGTGGAGTATATAGGCCTCATGGAGGAGAAAGTAAAGGAGATGGGTAGAGAATTGAGCAACATAAGGGACAAAAAGGCAATGATGAAAGATCAATTGGAAGTAGAGAATGCATGGCTAAGGGGAACATTACAAGAGAGAGAAATTCAATTGGCATCCATGGCCAGTTTATCCCTAGAGGCAGTCCAGTGCAAGATGCCAACAAAGTCCTATGCATTGTATCATAAGGGACAGTGGCTACAGTTTCAAATTAAGACTTTAGCACATAGAGGCACTATGCCCTTCCAAGATTATAGAAAATTCATTGATCTCTGTGATCAAAGAACCATGGAGGATAGAGCTAAAATGTCTGAGTTTTACCTACACAACTTGGCCCAGACAGATCTAAATGTGTGGGATCCAAATTAAAAACTAGGGAACTTGCAATTGATGGACTTGCAATCATTGATGAATCATGAGGAGGAAAGAGTTGTAGAGATGAAGAAAGTAATGGAAAGAGAAGAGGCATAACCCCTCATGATAAGAGCTGAGCAATAAAATCCAATGGTTGTCATCAGCACCCACAACCTGATTGCGAATGGGCCTATGCTTGCACCTAGGTACCTTTCTACCCAAGAGCAAGCAGTCACAAACTTTGAGGACATGTTCAGGTTGTTAGGGGATGACAACATGCAAGCTTGCCAAAGGAAATGGAACACTTTTCCCTACAACCTAAAAATCAGAGAGTACCATTCTTCATCCCCTTACTCTTTGAGCTTGAAAAAGAAAGGGCAAGAACACATAGGTGGATGCAAATTTCCAAATCTAAAGGAGTGGAGTATATAGTCCACATGGAGGAGAAAGTAAAGGAGATGGGTACAGAACCGAGCAGCATAAGGGACAGAAAGGTAATGATGAAAGCTTAGTTGGAAGTAGGGAATGCATGGCTAAGGGGAACATTACAAGAGAGAGAAATGCAATTGGCATCCATGGCCAGTTTGTCCTTAGAGGCAGTCCAGTGCAAGATGCCAACAAAGTCCTATGCATTGTATCTTAAGGGACAGTGGCTACAGTTTCAAATTAAGACTTTAGCACATAGAGGCACTATGCCCTTCCAAGATTATAGAAAATTCATTGATCTCTGTGATCAAAGCACCATGGAGGATAGAGCTAAAATGTCTGAGTTTTACCTACACAACTCTGCCCAGACAGATCTAAATGTGTGGGATCCAAATTAAAAACTAGGGGAGTTGCAATTGATGGACTTGCAATCATTGATGAATCATGAGGAGGAAAGAGCTGTAGAGATAAAGAAAGTAATGGAAAGAGAAGAGGCATAACCCCTCATGATAAGAGCTGAGCAATAAAATCCAATGGTGGTCATCAGCACCAACAACCTGATTGCGAATGGCCCTAAGCTTGCACCTAGGTACCTTTCTACCCAAGAGCAAGCAGTCACACACTTTGAGGACATGTTCAGGTTGTTAGGGGATGACAACATGCAAGCTTGCCAAAGGAAATGGAACACTTTTCCCTACAACCTAAAAATCAGAGAGTACCATTCTCCTCAGAGAATGAGAGAAGCACTACACAGAACACCCATGTACAAGAAAGATCTCCAAAGACTCAAAGTCAATTGGATTGGCTTGAGACCCAGTCCACCACTTCTCTTAGGAATGTTGGAAGGAAGGAAAGAAGAGAAAGAGAGAAAGTAGTGGGAGGAGATAGAGAGGGAGGCATGATTCTATTCACAAGAATAGGAAACTAGAAAAGAAGCATGGGATGTCAGGGAAGCCACTGGAGCAATGAACGACATGGATATAGATTGAATTGCTCAGAGGATGAGAAACACTTTTAGTAGGGGGGTGATGATGAGCCTCATCATTGGTAACTATATGGACCTTAATACACCTCCAATATTAGTTAAATCAACTCTTCTCATAATTCATTACATATTTTGCTTACTATGATGAGTAAAAGTGAGATGTTATGCCTAGTGGACTAATGTGCATTGATTGCAGGTTTTTGAGAGAAAATCATGGCAATTTTTGCTAATTAAGGGCAGAAAATCAAATGGGATAAGGAGAAGAGATTATAGGAGATAGATCCTCCTCATTTACTCCTCACTCATTCAAATATTCCTCCATCAAATCACACTAGCTCGAAGTTGTAAGCAGCTGAGTCATGAACATCAAAAGGCAGTCGAGCCAGTGACAGTTAAAGAGCCAGTTCATCTCGAGTTTGGGAGCTGAGCCTCGCTAGATTCAACGAATTCGTTGGAGACTTCAGTTGTATAAATAAGGAGGCGTAGAGCCTCATTAGGATTCAAAATTTTGATGTAAAAGCACTAGGCATTTTCAAGTTCAAGATTTGTGGAAGACATTGTTATGTAATTTTTTGATATGATAATGAGAATGAGCATTTCCTTGATCTAGCACCGAGTTGACTCACAGGACTGAAGCTCTTGGGTTAGGGCCCAACCCTAGCAGCAAAGGCTCCTCTTCTTGTATTTGTATGGTTATTTTATTTCATAGATCAATGGTTCAATTGTTGTTAGCATTATTTCATTGCAAGTAGTTGTGGATTTAATTAGTTTGCTTCCATTTGTGCATTTCTTCAACATTATCTTAGGAAGATAAAGGAAAATAAAAAAATCTGATAGTAGGTATCTTTGGCCTCACTTCTCCCTTCAAGGACTATGGTTTGAGTAAAGAACTCCTATGCAACCCCAGAAAGACAAAATTCTAATTTCTTATGGAATTTAGGGTTTTCTGCTATTTAGGCCAGCATTTTACTAGTTCTCAAGAATAACATTTAAATGTCATTTCTGATATCTTTAGCCTTGCATCAGATCTCCTAAAGGTTTTGTATTATTCTGGAAGTCTTCCCATGCATGAAATAGGCAACTAGATAAAGAAAATTTGTTTTCTTAGTTGATTGAGAACCTCTCTTGTTTGACATGATTTATCAATAAATGTTAGCGATTGACGCAGTGCAAGAGTTTCAATAGTACAGAGAGATTTCATGACCAGCAACCCCATCCTAACCTCATCCATCCTTGGTTATCACTTTTTCCACTAAGTCCCTCACCAAATTCATCATTCCTTAAGAACAGTCCTCCAAGCTTGTTGAGCAAATCCAACCATCTCACAAACTCTATTTCGAGCTCTTAAGGAGTCCTATCCACTCCCTTGCCTAATTTCACCCACCATTCACCTTCCTTAAGCCTAAACCACCTTCCAAATCCCTCCTCTTGCTCTTGGTCAGATCCTGTAGGAATACAAGGTATCTTGCAAGAGAATTAGGACATCCTGTAGGTCAACCTTTAGTGTCTTTTTTTGAGGCCGAAAGGTGGAAAAATCACCTAGGAAGATAAGAGAAGACCCTAATTACCTCCCAAGACCTCTGACCATTCATCATCATCCCTAATCCACCTGCCACATCACCAAGAGAAGTTAGCATTCACATTTTCACACAAAAAAGACAAAAAGGAAAAAGAGTCACTGTGTTCATTTACATGCATAGCAGTAGAATGTTTGAATGTTTCAAATTCCATGCCTAGGACAGTAGGACTACACGCATGTTAACTTATCATTATTTTGAAGAAAATCCCATTAGGAGTTAGGTAGATGAATGGTGTGTTTAAGCATTTGATTTCAGTCTTTTCCTTACTACATTAGACAAGATTTCATTTAGTGTAAATTTCCCTTTTCCTCATTGGTAATCAAGCTTCTTTTGAATCAATAGAAGGCTGGTTTGAGAAACCATAGAGGTCTATCACCATCTTAGCAATGACAAAGAGAGGACCCATTGCATCTACTTGTGTATATAGCACTGTCACCTCCAAGTTTGTACGAACCCCAGTGTATACATGTGGATGCCTCTCACAAATCCATAAGAGTAGCTCTAGGCGAGATGGATGACAAGTTACCTTATGCCATTTACTTCATTAGTAAGAATTTTTCAAAGGCTGAACTGAACTATACAGTGAATGAGAAGGAGCTCCTAGCTGTTGTGCATCCATTGAATAAATTTAGGCATTAGATTATAGGTTACCAAACATTTGTGCGCACTGACCATGCTGCAATTAAATACTTGATGAATGAACCTGATGTAAATACCCAGATTATTAGATGGTTACTTTTATTTCAATAGTTTGATCTAACTATTATTGATAAGCCTGGAAAGGAGAATGTTTTTGCAGATTTTCTTACCCATATTAACTTTACCTGTAGGGGAGGAAGGAATGGTTGATGATCAGTTATCGGATGAACACTTATTTTCCATTTCAGTTCTCTCTCCATGGTTTTCTAAGATACTAAACTACTTGGTGCCTTCACAATTTCCATCGAACTTGTCCTCTAAAGAGAAAAGAAAGATTGTGAGGAAGAGCGCCCCATTCACTTGGATTAGGGGCAACCTCTTCAAACTAGGCCCGAATCAAATTCTGAGAAGATGTGTTAGGGAGGAGGAAGTGTTTGACATCCTTCTGACCTGTCATGATGGTCCTTGTGGAGGTCACTTTGGAGCCAAGAGGACAACATTCAAGGTGCTACAAGCTGGTTATTACTGGCCCACTCTACACTAGGATGTGATGAGGTATACTAGTCAATGTGATCGGTGCCAAAGGATGGGGAAACCTACCCCAAGGGATGAAATGCCTCTACAACCTCAAGTGACTTTCGAGCCATTTGACAAGTGGGGCATGTATTTCATTAGACCAATTGACCCTCCATCCAGGAAAAAGTAGTACATCATTGTGTGCACTAACTATTTAACCAAGTGGGTTGAAGCCAAGGCCATCAAAGCAACAACGGAGGAGAAAGTGGCTAAGTTCTTATAGGAAAATGTATTTAATAAGTTTGGGTACTGTAGAGAACTGGCCATTGATCAAGGCAGCCAATTTACATCTCACATGATTGAAAATTTGTTAAGTCAACACATGATCAAGGATAGATAATCCACTCCTTACTACGCACAAGCAAATGGGCAAGTTGAGGTGACCAACAGAGCACTGGAGGGTATTTTGACCAAAGTGATTAGCAACAACAGAAAGGACTGGCAGATAGATTAGTTGAGGCCACTTGGGCCTACAATACCACCTGGAAGACCACCACTGGATTCACTCCTTATGAGTTGGTCTATGTGAAGAAGGCCCTAATGTCCATTGAATTTGAGTACAACACATTAAGAATGGCAACACAAATAGATCTAGATCTCACCAGGGTGAAACAAGAGAGATTTCTACAGTTGAATGGGTTAGATTAGTTTAGAATGCAGACCCTCCTTCACATAGAGGTGACTCAATTTCAAAGGAATATCTGGCATGACAAGAACATAAACGACAAACTATTTGAAGAAGGTGATTGGGCTTTGTTGTATGATTCCAGATACAAGGATTTTAAGGCAAGTTAAGGACTAGATGGTTAGGGTCTTATGTCATATAGAAATGCCATGATAATGGTTCAGTGCAAATGAGAACCACTAATGCACAGTTATTCCTTTAATTGTCAATGGGCACAGATTGAAGCTCTACAAGAAGCCCTTCTCAAAGCAAGAATTAGTCAATGGCATCAGAAATAATTCTCAACTTCTAAACCATCAAGTCACTCAAAAAAAAAAAAAAAAAAAAAAAAAAAAAAAACAAACTCATTGGGCTTTGTTGTATGATTCTAGATAAAATGATTTTAAAGGCAAGATAAGTACTAGATGCTTAGGGCCTTATGTCATAGAGAAACATGATAATGGTTAAGTGCAGATGAGAACCATTGATGCACATGTTATTCCTTTAATTTTCAATGGGCACAGATTGAAGTTCTACAAGAAGCCCTTATCAAAGCAAGAATTAATCAATGGCATCAGCAATACAATGATGGTAGTTGAGAAAGTCTTAGCTTCTAACCCATCAAGTCACTACAAAAAAAAAAAAAAAAAAAAAAAAAAAAAAACAAACAAACAAACAAACAAACAAACAAACAAACAAACAAAAAACAAACTCATGTAAAAACCTCCATGAGGCACCTAAGTCCCACTATTGGGTTTAAGACCTCTTGAGGCGGCCCAATGGTGTCCAAAAAAAGAAAAAAGAGATAAAAAGATCTCTGGGTGAAAACCTCTTTTTAGCCACCCAGGACAAGCAGCTAGGATGAAAACCTCTTGGAGGAAGATTAGTTTTCAATATATATATATATATAAAGTGAGAGAAAAGAAAAACTTTGAAAATGTTGTTTGTAGGTCAGCAGGAGGAGGATCAAAGGAATAAGAGAGGAGCAAAAGGTCCTATACAGTTCATTTTTTCATTCCTCCATTCCATATTCTTTTCCATCCCATCATTCCCTCCATTTATGAACTCATCTAGCTCAGTTTGCATGGGTTCTGTGTTTTCTACAGGATTGTCTATAAACCTACAGGATTCCCTGAAAACCTACAAGATGACCCTATAGGAATTTTAGTGGCTTAGGAATCCCAAGGAAAGTGACCGTAGAGTAAGGGGATGACCTGCTTGTGTGAAAAAAATAAGATATTTACTTCACCACGTCATCACCATGCCTCTCACCACCATGATTACCCCTGTATTCATCCAATAAGTTAGTTTCAGATATTACAATTTTTGGAAGAAAAATAAAACAAAAAAAAAAATATGACATGGGGACAATACTTGAAGGCTATACCTCTCACCTACCAATCACTAGACCCCTTCTCTACCCATGACAATAATCCTCATGCTCTAGAAGTGAAGGAATGAATAAAAATTTAGGGGAGAGACAGCTATAGGACATCCTATAGGTTTCCTGCAGGAAATCCTGTAGCAGTCTATCCCACAAAATAAAAATTTCACAAGGTGTAGCCATATTTAGCATGGAGATCCCAATGTCAAGGAAGCTCCTCCACAGCGCAGCAGTAGCAGTAGGATCATCAACATCACCCTCCAGTACCTTCACATCAAATAAAAAAAATCAAAGGAGGCCAATCTAAGGAAAAAAAACATATGCAACAAATACACAACAGGGACATCATTCTCCAACAAGCAACATCATCAAGGCATCTTACCATAAGTATGTCATCTCGCTTAAACTCTCTCGTTAGCATAATATGATCAAAAGTATAGGATTGTGTAAGATTTTATTTTATAAGCAAAGATGGCTAGTTAACTTGGCCACCTTCGACCAGTCAACAAGGAGAATACAGTTAGTTCACTACACACGTGGCAACAGTCAAATGAGGAGGAGGAGATGAGGCCAAAAATGAGTAAGTGACGGATGACTGAAGTGGGAGATGATTACGAGGTAATGAGAAATGATGAAGTGATAGTGGGACCAATGGTCCAAAAGTGGGTGCTCGTACTTCGGTCGCCATCACACCATCTCACACAATCACCCATATGAGGAAATAAAACATTGATTCCCATTCATAGGAGGCATTCGCAATCTCAAGGATACATTGAAGCAAGGTTTCTCTAGACTCTTGAAGTAGTGTCTACAGGAAAAATAGTGAGTAGTTTTTCAGCGCAGGAACACCTACAAGATCCTACAGGAAAACCTATAGGATCCTACAAAAGAATCTATAGGATTCACAGCAGTCACCTACAATTAGGTTGTGGGTTCTAATCATAGCCATTGGATTTGATTGCTCAGATATTATCATGAGGGGTTTTATCTCTTCTCTTGCCATTATTTTGTTCATCTTTGCAGCTCTTTCCTCCTCCTGATTCATCCATGATGCCAAGACCATCAATTGCAAGTCCCCTAGTTTTTAATTTGGATCAGACATTTTAGCTCTATCCTCCAAGGTGCTTTGATCACAGCGATCAATGATTTGTCTATAATCTTGGAAGGGTATAGTGTCGCTCTATGCTAAGGTCTTAATTTGGAACTTTAGCCATTGTTCCTTAAGATACAATGCATAGGACTTTGTTGGCATCCCGCATTGAATTACCTCTAAGGATAAACTAGCCAGGGATACCAATTGACTTTCTCTCTCTTGTAACTATCCCCTTAGCCATGCATTCTCTGCTTCCAACTGAGCTTTCATCATTACCTCTATGCCCCTTATGCTGCTCAATTCTCTGCCCATGTCCTTTACTTTCTCCTCCATGTGGCCTATATCCTCCACTCCTTTAGATTTGGCAATTTGCATCCACCTATGTGTTCTTGCCCTTTCTTTTTCAAGCTCAAAGAATAAGGGGATGGAAAATTTCTATGGAATGACCCTACCCCCTTCAATGAGCCTGTAGTAAGAGTCAAGGTTGGGTTGAGGAATAGTTTCCCTCAGATTTGGCTATTCCTTCCATTTTTCTTGCTGAATGATCCCTTCTTGGTCCATTTTCTAAGTTTCCTATAGGTTTAGTAGAGTTTCCTATAGCATGGCCTCTACTTCCTGTAGGTCCCTCTGTGTCTTCTGTAGGGGACCTTTTCCTTTAGATGAGGTAGACCTAGTGACAGGCTTCCTCACATAAGTGATGGGATATTCGGGAGAGGCTTCTCATGATGATCTTTCTCCTTAATTTTTTCACCACTATGGTTCTCAAACCATCCTTCTATTGATTCAGAAGAAGCTTGATTACTAATGAGGAAAAGAGAAATTTACACTAAATGAAATCTTGTCTACTGTAGTAAGGAAAAGACTAAAATCAAATGCTTAAACACCCCATTCATCTAACTAGCTGCTAAGGGGATTTTCTTCAAAATAATGCTAAGTTAACATGTGTGTAATCCTACTATCCTAGGCATGTAATTTGAAACAACCAAACATTCTACTGTTGTGCATGTAAATGAACACAATGATTCTCTTTCCTTTTTATCTTTTTTGTGTAAAAATGTGAATGCTAAGCTCTCTTGGTGATGTGGCAAGTGGATTAGGGATTATGGTGAATGGTCAAATGGCTTTGGAGGCAAGTAGGGGTCTTCTCCTATCTTCCTAGGTGCATTTTCCACAATTCGACCTCAAAACACGCCACTACAAGCCGATCTACAAGATCTCCTAATGCCTCCTACACAATGTCCTAATGCTCCTACAGAATACCCTGTATTCCTACAGGGTCTGACCGAGAGAAAGATGAGGTATTTGGAAGGTGGTGTATGGCTTAGGGAAGGTTAATGGTGGGTGAAATGAGGCAAGGGAGTGGCTAGGACTCCTTAAGAGCTCAAAACAGATTTTGTGAGATGGTTGGATTTGCTCAACAAGCTTGGAGGAATGTTCTTAAGGAATGATGAATTTGGTGAGGGACTTAGTGGAAAAAGTGATAACCAAGGATGGATGAGGTTAGGATGGGATTGTTCGTAATTAAATCTCCCTGTACTGCTGAAACTCCTGCACTACGTCAATCACTGATATTTATCGATAAATCATGTCAAACAAGAGAGATCATCAATCAGCTAAGAAAACAAATTTTAATTATCTAGTTGTCTATTTCATGCATGGGAAGACTTGCAGAATAATATGAAACCTTTAGGAGATCTGATGCAAGGCTGAAGATATCATGAATGAAATTTATATCCTATTCTTGAGAACTAGTAAAATGCTAGTCTAAATAGCTAAAAACCCTAAATTCCATAGAAATAAGAATTCTATCTTTTTGGGGTTGCATAGGAGTTCTTTCCTCAAACCATAGTCCCTGAAGAGAGGAGTTAGGCCAAAGCTAACTACTATCAGCTTTTTGATATTCATTTATCTTCCTCAGCTAATGCTGAAACAATGCACAAATGGAAGAAAACTAATTAAATCCACAACTACTTGCAATGAAATAATGCTAACAACAATTCAACCATTAATCTATGAAATCAACTAAGCATACAAATACAAGAAAAGGAGCCTTTGCTGCAAGGGTTGGGCCCTAACCCAAGAGCTTCAGCCCTCTGACTCAACTCAGTGTTGGATCAATGAAATGCTCATTCTCATTATCATATTAGAAAATTACATAGCAATGTCTTCCACAAGTCTTGAACCCGAAAATTCCTAGTGTTTTTACATCAAAAATTTGAATCCTAATGAGGCTCTAGGCCTCCTTATTTAAAAACCTGAATTCTCCAATGACTTCCTTAAATTTAGGGAGGCTCAGCTCCCAACCTCAAAATGAAATGGCTCTTTAATTGTCACTGGTTCGGTTGCCTTTTTATCTTCATGACTCGGCTGCTTGCAACTCCGAGCTAGTGTGATTTGATGGAGGAATATTCAAATGAGTGAGAAGAGGAGTATCTATCTCCGACAATCTCTCCTCCTTGTTCCATTCAATTTTCTGCCCTTAATTAGCCAAAATTGCCATGATTTGCTCTGAAAACCCTGCAATCAATGCACATTAGTCCACTAGGCATAACATCTCACTTTTACTCATTTCTTTAAGCAAAATATAATCAAAATATGTAAGTAATTATGAGAAGAGTTGGTTTAAATAACTTTGGAGGTGTATTAAGGTCCATATAGTTACCCAATGATGAGGCTTAACATCACCCACCTATTGAAAGTGTTGCTCATCCTCTGAGCAACTCAATCTATATCCATGTCCTTCATTGCTCTAGTGGATTCTCTGACATCCCATGCTTCCGTTGTAGTTTCCTCTTCCTGTGAATAGAATCCTTCCATCCTCTCTATCTCATCCCATTGCTTACTTTCTTCCTCTTCTTGCCTTCCTTCCAACATTCCTAAGAGCAGTGGTGGAATGAGTCTCAAGCCAGTTCAATTAACTTTGAGTCTTTGGAGAGCTTTCTTGTACATGGGTGTTCTGTGTAGTGCTTATCTCATTCTCCGAGGAGAATGGTACTCTCTGATTTTTACGTTGTAGGGCAAAGTGTTCAATCTCCTTTGGAAAGCTTGCATGTTGTCATCCCCTAACAACTTGAAAATGTCCTCAAAGTGTGTGACTTCTTGCTTTTGGGTAGCAAGGTACCTAGGTGCAAGCTTAGGGTCATTTGCAATTAGGTTTTGGGTGTTGATGACATCCATTGGATCATATTGCTCAACTCTTATCATGAGGGGTTTTGTCTCTTCTCTTGTCATTACTTTCTTCATCTCTGCAACTCTTGGCTCCTCATGATTCATCCATGATGCCAAGGCCATCAATTGCAAGTCCCCTAGTTTTGAATTTGGATCCCCACACATTCAGATCTATCAAGGCCAAGTTGTGTAGGTAAAAATCAGAAATTTTAACTCTATCCTCCAAGGTGCTTTGATCATAGAGATAAATGAATTGTCTATAATCTTGGAAGGGCATATTGTCTCTCTGTGCTAAAGTCTTAATTTGGAATGGTAGTCAATGTTCCTTAATATACAATGCATAGGATTTTGTTGGCATCCTGCACTAGATTGCCTCTAAGGATAAAATTAGCCATGCATTCTATGTTTCCAACTGAGCTTTCATCATTGCCTCTCTTTCCATTAGATTTTAGTACAACACATTATGAATGGCAGCACAAGTAGATCTAAATCTCACCAAGGTGCAACAAGAGAGATTTCTCCAACTGCATGGGTTAGATGAGTTTAGAATGTAGGCCCTCTTGCACACAGAGGTGACTCAACTTCAAAGGAAGATCTGGCATGACAAGAACATAAAGGACAAAAAAAATCAAGGAGGTGATTGGGGTTTGTTGTATGATTCTAGATATAAGGAATTTAAAGGAAAGTTAAGGACTAGATGGTTAGGGCCTTATGTCATAGAGAAATGTCATGATAATGGTTTAGTGCAAATGAGAATCATTGATGTAGAGGCTATTCCTCTACCTGTCAATGGGCATAGATTGAAGTTCTACAAGAAGCCCTTGCTAAATCAAGAATTCAACAATGGCATCAGTAAGAAAGTGATGGTAGTGGAACAAGTCTCAACTTCTACCCCATCAAGTCACTGAAAAAAATAAAGAGACTCAGGTGAAAACCTCCATGAGGCACCTGAAGTCTCATTATTGGGTTGAAAACCTCTTGAGGCGGCCCAATGGTGTCAAAAACAAAAACAAAAACAAAAAAAGATAAAAAGATATGTGGGTGAAAACCTCTTTTGAGGCACCCAGAGCAAGCAGTTAGGATGAAAAAATTTTGGAGGCAGACTAGTTGTTTTCAAAAATATATATATATATAAAGAAAAAAGAGAAAAGAAAAACTTTGAAAATTTTGTTTGCAGGTCAGGAGGAAAAGGATCAGAGCAACAAGAAAGGAGAAGAAGGACCTATACAATTCATGTTTTAATTCCATATTCTTCATCATCCCATCATTCCCTCCATTTATGAACTCATCTAGCTTAGTTTGCACGTGTTATGTGTTTTCTACAGGATTCCCTGAAGGATATACCTCTCACCTACCAATCACTAGACCCCTTCTCTACTCATGACAACAATCCTATTGCTCTAGAAGTGAAGGAATGAATAAATATTTAGGGGAGAGGCAGCTAGAGGACATCTTGTAGGTTTCCTTTAGGAAATCCTATAGCAGCCTATCCCACAAAACAAAAATTTCACAGGTTGCAGTCATATTCAGCATAAAGATCCCAATGTCAAGGAAGCTCCTCTAGAGCTCAACAACAACAGCAAGATCATTAGCATTACCCTCTAGTACCTACACATCAAAGAAAAAAACATCAAAGGAGGCCAATCTAAGAAAAGAAAAAAATATATGCAACAAATACACAATAGGGACATCATTCTCAAACAAGCATCATCATCAAGGCATCTTACCACATGTATGTCATCTCGCTAAAACTCTCTCGTTAGCATAATATGATCAAAAGTGTAGGATTGTGTAAGAGTTGGTTTTATAAGAAAAGGTGGCCAATTAACTTGGCCACTTTCATCCAGTCAACGAGGAGAATACAGTTAGTTCACTACACATGTGGAAACAGTAAAATCAGGAGAAAGAGGAGATGAGACCAAAAATGGGTAAGTTATGGATGATAGTAGTGGGAGATGATTACAAGGTAAGGAGAAATGATGAAGTGGTAGTGGGACGAATGGTCCAAAAGTGGGTGCTCATACTTCGGTCACCAGCACACCATCCCACACAATCACCCATATGATGAAATAAAACACTAATTCCCATGCATAGGAGGCATTCACAATCTCAAGGATACATCGAAGTAAGCTTGCTCTTGGCTCTTGAAGCAGTGTCTACAAGAAAGATAGTGAGCAGTTTTTCAGCATAGGAGCACCTACAGGATCCTACAGGAAAACCTATAGGATCCTACAGGAGAACCTATAGGACAAAAAGAATTCATCTATAGGATTGGCAGTGGGCATTTTAGAAAGGAAAAACCAAAGGTTGGCTCCATCAGGCAGTAACAAGGAGGTAGGAGCTATACCTTCCCACATTTTCCAAGTTAAAAATATAGAAAAAACCTTCCATTTGATTAAGAAAATTGTAGTATAGGGGAACTATATATTGAGTTGTCATTTAAAATCCCTCACCCATTAGAATTTGGAATTATACCTATACAAGCCTCCACATTCATCAAAGAAAAATGACAAGGGGATTTAATAAGAGGGAACCCACAAATAGAGTGAGAATTCATCAACACCCTCCTATAGTTGAGATCTTCACAAGGCACAATTAGATGGGTTTCTTTGAAAAAATTAGGGGATACGATGATGAGGTGGCTAGAGACTTTTCTCTCTCACTCATAAGACTAACTAGGATCCATGCCACTGCTATGGTGAAAGGCCTCTTAGTAGAAATCACCGTTGTGGTCATAGACAGAATCACCACACTTCCTTTAGGGTTGCCTTAGAGAAAGGAAGATAAGGGTAATAGCCAACTTGCAAAGAAGAAATTCTTTTTGGAAGAAGAGGAGGCAATGGAAGACAAAAATGGGGTCAAAAGAGAAATCCTGCCATACCCTTGGAATGAAATTAGCTACCACCTCATTAAGTATATATCATGTGAAGGAAGATACAGTGTGGTATATGGATACCATTTCAAGCTTCTCCAAGAACTAAGGTTTGGAGCAGACACAGCTCCTCAAAAAGGACTAATCATACCCTACTGTCTTCTTCAATCAGTAATAGATATGAGCATCAAGGTGCATGAAGGAAAACATCAACAGCTAGCCCATCATGGGTTAATTAAACTTTTCCTAGAAGATGTCATCTAAAACATAAGACTCCCTCTTATATGGACAACTTTCAGAGATATGCAGACAAAGGGAGAAATAAAAACTCTGGAATATGACAAAAGCCCCACTACTAGTGAGAGGAATGAAGAGGAAACAGAGGAGGAAGAAGAGGAAGAAAAGGAGGAGGAAAGTGATGAAGATACAAAAGAAGATGCAAAAGAAGAAATTGATGAACAGAGTGAGGAACTAGAGGGAGAAGAAGAAGAGAAAGACAAGGCTGAGAAGGAGAATGGAAAATATGAAACAAAAGGCAAGGAAGAGAAAAGGTCTTCAATTCAAGGAAAAGAAGGGGAGGAATCACCAAGGGTATCTCGAGAACCCACTGAGAAAGAGGCACCAACTGCCCTCACTGCTCTAAGTACCCCTATTAAGCAAAAAGGGAAGAGACAGAGACAAACCCCATTATACTTTAGGATAAGAAAAAGTACAAGGATTAGGCAAGGAAAACCTTAAACACCCACCAAAGTTCTTATTGTCATTGAAGAACCACCAAAGCAACAAGAAAAGATAGCTCCTCTTGAGAAAAATCAAGGAGAAGGATCATCAGGACAAGCCTCTACCAAATCTCCCATAACTTATGTTAGGAGGCCTGTCACCAGGTATGCCTCATCCAAAGGAAAAGGTCCCCTATAGGAGACATAGAAGGACCTATAGGAAGCAAAGGCCATCATACAAGAAACTTTGCCAAACCTACAGGAAACTCAAAAAATGGACCAAGAAGGGATCATTCAGCAAGAAATAAAGAAGGAAGAGGCAGAACTGAGGGAACCTAGTCCTCAACCCAACCTTGACTCTAACTACAGGTTCATTGAAGGGGGTAGGGTCATTCCATAGAAATTTTCCATTCCCTTATTCTTTGAGCTTGAAAAAGAAAGGGCAAGAACACATAGGTGGATGCAAATTGCCAAATCTAAAGGATTAGAGGATATAGACCACATGGAGGAGAAAGTAAAGGAGATAGGAAAAGAACTGAGCAACATAAGGGAGAGAGAGGCAATGATGAAATATCAGTTGGGAGCAGAGAATGCATGGCTAAGGGGATAGTTATAGGAGATAGAAATTCAATTGGCATCCATGGCCAGTTTATCATTAGAGGCAATCCAGTGCAAGATGCCAACAAAGTCCTATGCATTATATCTAAAGGAACACTGAATATAGTTCCAAATTAAGGCTTTAGCACAAAGAGGCACTATGCCCTTCCAATATTATAGAAATTTCATTGATCTCTGTGATAGAAGCACCTTGGAAGATAGAGCTAAAATGTTTGAGTTTTAGCTACACAACTTGGCCTTGACAGATATGAATGTGTGGGATCCAAATTCAAAACTAGGGGACTTGCAATTGATGACCTTAGCATCATGGATGAATCATGAGGAGGCAAGAGATATAGAGATGAAGAAAGTAATGGAAAGAGAAGAGACTTAACCCCTCATGATAAGAGTTGAGCAATCAAATCCAATGGTTTTCATCAGCACCCACAACTTGATTGCAGATGAATCTAACCTTGCACCTAGGTACCTTGTTGCCCAAGAGCAAGCCCTCACACAATTTAAGGACATGTTCAAGTTGTTAGGGGATGACAACATGCAAGCTTGCCAAAGGAGATGGAACACTTTTCCCTATAGCCTGGAAATCGAAGAGTACCATTCTACTCAGAGAATGAGGGAAGCACAACACAGAACACCCATGTACAAGCAAGCTCTCTAAAGACTCAAAGTCAATTGGACTGGCTTGAGACTTAGTCCACCACTGCTCTTAGGAATGTTGGAAGGAAGGAAGGGAGAATAAGAAAGAAAGAAGTGGGAGGAGATAGAGAGGAAGGCAGGATTCTATTCACAATAAGAGGAAACTACAACAGAAGCATGGGAGGTCACGGAAGCCACTAGAGCAATGAAGGACATGGATATCGATTGAGTTGCTCATAGGATGATAAACACTTTCAGTAGGGGGTGATGATGAGCCTCATCATTGGGTAACTATATGGACCTTAATACACCTCCAAGCTTATTTCAATCAACTCTTCTCATAATTCTTCACATATTTTGATTATATGTTGCTTAATGAGATGAGTAAAAGTGAGATGTTATGGCTAGTGGACTAATGTGCAATGATTGCAGGTTTTTGAGAGCAAATCATGGCAATTTTTGGCTAATTAAGGGAAGAAACTTGAATGGGACAAGGAGGAGATATTTGAGGAGATACATCCTCCTCATTTACTCTTCACTCATTCGAATATTCCTCCATCAAATCACACTAACTCAGAGTTGCAAGCAGCCGAGTCATGAAGATCAAAAGGCAACCGAGCTAGTGAGAGTTAAAGAGCCAGTTCATCTTGAGTTTGGGAGCTGATCCTACCTAGATTTAAGGAAGAAGCTGGAGATTTCAGTTGTAAAAATAAGGAGGCATAGAGCCTCATTAGGATTCGAATTTTTATGTAAAAGCACTAGGCATTTTCGAGTTCAAGACTTGTGGAAGACATTGTTATCTAATTTTCTGATATGCTAATGAGAATGAACATTTCCTTGATCCAGCAATGAGTTGAATCAGAGGGATGAAGCTCTTGGGTTAGGGCCCAACCCTAGCAACAAAGGCTCCTCTTCTTGTATTTGTATGCTTAGTTGATTTCATAAATTAGTGGTTCAATTGTTCTTAGCATTATTTCATTGCAAGTAGTTCTGGATTTAATTAGTTCACTTCCATTTGTGCATTGATTCATCATTAGTTTAGGAAGATAAAGGAATATCAAAAAACATTTAGCTGGTAGCTTTGGCCCCACTCCTCCCTTCAGGGACTATGGTTTGAGGAAAGAACTCCTATGCAGCCCCAAAAAGACAAAATTCTGATTTCTTATGGAATTTAGAGTTTTTTTATATTTAGGCAAGAATTTTACTAGTTCTCAAGAATAGGATTTAAATGTAATTTCTGACATCTTCAGCCTTGCATTATATCTCCTAAAGGTTTCACATTATTCTGCAAGTCTTCCCATGCATGAAATGGGCAACTATATAATGAAAAATAAATTCTTCATTGATTGAGAATCTCTCTTGTTTGACATGATTTATGGATAAATGTTAGTGATTGATGCAGTGTGGGAGTTTCAGCAGTACAAAGAGATTTCATGACCAGCAACCCCATCCTAACCTCAATCGTCCTTGGTTATCACTTTTTTCAGCTAATTCCCTCACCAAATTCATCATTCCTTAAGGACATTCCACCAAGCTTGTTGAGAAAATCCAACCATCTCACAAACTCTATTTTGAGCTTTGAAGGAGTCCTAGCCATTCCCTTGCCTCATTTCACCCACCATTCACCTTCCCTAAGAGCTACACCACCTTCCAAATCCCTCCTCTTACTCTCGACAGGATCTTGTAGGAATACAGGGTAACTTGTAGGAGCATTAGGACATCCTGTAGGAGGCATTAGGAGATCCTGTAGGTCGACTTGTAGTGGCATGTTTTGAGGTTGAATTGTGGAAAAGGCACCTAGGAAGATAGGATAAGACCCCTACTTTCCTCCCAAGCCATCTAACCATTCACCATAATCCCTAATCCACTTGCCACATCACCAAGAAAACTTAGCATTTAGATTTTCACACAAAAAAAGGCAAAAAGGAAAAAGAGTCATTTTGTTCATTTACATGCACAACAGTAGAATGTTTGAATGTTTCAAATTGCATGCCTAGGATAGTAGGATTACACACATGTTAACTTAGCATTCTTTGAAGCAAAGCCCCTTAGCAGTTAGATGAATGATGTGTTTAAGCATTTTATTTTAGTGTTTTCCTTACTAGAGTAGACAAGATTTCATTTAGTATAAATTTCCCTTTTCCTCATTGGTAATCAAGCTTCTTCTGAATCAATAGAAGGTTGGTTTGAGAAACCATAGCAGTCTATCACCAACTTAGCAGTGACAAAGAGCGAACCCATTGCATCTACTTGTGTCAAGGAGGAGAGATTGTAGGAGATAGATCCTCCTCATTTACTCCTCACTCATTCGAATATTCCTCCATCAAATCACACTAGCTCATAGTTGCAAGAAACCAAGTCATGAAGATCAAAAGGCATTTGAGCCAGTGACAGTTAAAGAGCAAGTTCATCTTGAGTTTGGGAGTCAAACCCCCCTATATTTAATGAATTCATTAGAGAGATCAGTTGTATAAATAAGGAGGCCTAGAGCCTCATTAGGATTTGAATTTTTGATGTAAAAGCACTAAGCATTTTCGAGTTCAAGACTTGTGGAAGACATTACATGTAATTTTCTGATATGATAATCAGAATGAGCATTTCCTTGATCCAACACTGTGTTGACTCAGAGGGCTGAAGCTCTGAGGTCAGGGCCACACCCTAACAACAAAGGCTCCTCTTCTTATATTTGTATGCTTAGTTGATTTCATAGCTTAATGCTTGAATTGTTGTTAGCATTATTTCATTGCAAGTAGTTGTGGATTTAATTAGTTTGCTTCCATTTATGCATTGCTTCATCATTAACTTAGGAGGATAAAGGAATATAAAAAAGATGATAGTGGGTAGCTTTGGACTCACTCCTCCCTTCAGGGATTATGGTTTGACGAATGAACTCCTATGCAACCCCAAAAAGAGAAAATTCTAATTTCTTATGGAATTTAGAGTTTTCTGCTATTTAGGCCAACATTTTACTAGTTCTTAAGAATAGGATTTAAATATCATTTCTGATATATTCTGCCTTGCATCAGATCTCCTAAAGGTTTCACATTATTCTGCAAGTGTTCCCATGCATGAAATAGGCAACTAGATAATGAAAATCTGTTTTCTTAGTTGATTGAGAATCTCTCTTGTTTGACATGATTTACGAATAAATGTTAGTGATTGACACAGTGGAGGAGTTTCAAAAGTATAGAGAGATCGTTGAGGAAACCCATGCTAATCTCATCCACCCTTGGTTATCACTTTTTCCACTAAGTCCCTCACTAAATTCATCATTCCTTAAGAGCATTGCCCCAAGATTGTTGAGCAAATTCAACCATCTCGTAAAATCTGTTTTGAGCTCTGAAGGAGTCCTAGCCACTCCCTTGACTCATTTCACCCACCATTCACCTTCCATAATCCCTACACAACCTTCCACATCCCTCCCCTTGCTCTTGACTGGATCCTGTTGGAATACACGATATCCTGTAATAGCATTAGGACATCCTATAGGTCAACTTGTAGTGGCCTGTTTTGAGGTTGAATTGTGGAAAGCACCTAGGAAGATAGGAGAAGACCCCTACTTGCATTGCAAGCCATCTAATCATTCACCATCATCCCTAATCCACATCACCAAGAGAAGTTAGCATTCACATTTTCACACCAAAAAGACAAAAAGGAAAAAGAGTCATTGTGTTCATTTACATGCACAATAGTAGAATGTTTGGATGTTGCAAATTGCATGCCTAGGACAGTAAGATTACACACATGTTAACTTAGCATTCTTTTGAAGAAAATCCCCTTAGAAGTCAGTTAGATGAATGGTGTGTTTAAGCATTTTATTTTAGTCTTTTCCTTACTACAGTAGACAAGATTTCATTTAGTGTAAATTTCCCTTTTCCTCATTGGTAATCAATCTTTTTCTGAATCAATAGAAGGCTGGTTTGAGAAGCCATAGTGGTCTATTTCCAGCTTAGCAGTGACAAAGAGCAGACCCATTGCATCTACTTGTGTATACAACACTGTCACCTCCAAGTTTGTACGAACCCCAGGTTGATAAAGTAAAGTTGGTAGCCCCAGGAGTTGCAGCGTTCTTGTTACAATATTGGTGCTCATCAATACCTTTGACCTTGTGCTTGATTTTCGCTTGGGCCTTGACTTGGATTTTGATTGTTGCCACTTCCACTTAAGCTTGGAGGGTTTCTTTTTCCACCTCTGTGTGGGTTTCTTCCTCTTCTTCTAGCATATGATCTTCCTCTGCCTCTACCTTGCCCAAATGAAACTTGTGTCTTGAAGGCATTCTCTAGTGAGGAACTTGTTGCTCTATTCAATCTATGATCATGATAAATCAGTGATGCATGAAGCTCATCCACTAAAAACTATGAGAGATCCTCTGTCCCTTCTAGGGCTACAACAATGGAATCAAACCTTGCTGGCAAACTTCTCAAAAATTTCCCAACTATTCTCCTTTCCTCAAGTGTCTCACCATGAGACCTAATTTGAGTAACCAGTTCAACTACATGTGCAAAAACCGATTCTACACTCTGAGACTCTTTCATACAAAGTGTCTCAAAGTCTCTCCCTATCATTTGTATCTTTGTTGTCTTCACTTTTGACATGACTCGGTAGGTTTTCTAGAGGGTGTCCCATACTTTCTTGGACTTTGTTGCTATTGCAACCCCTGGGAAAATACTTTCATGAACTGCTTGAAAAGTGTAGAAGAGAGTTTTTGCATCATTCTTCTTGTTGTTCCTCAACAAATCCCTTTCTACTTGAGACAAGGCATTGTATGCTACTACATCTACTAGTTCTTGAAAACTACCAAATCCCAAATGTCTTGAGAAGAGAACAGGGTCTTCATTGTAATAGCCCAATAATCATAATTTTTCCCATTAAATTGAGGTATCTAAGGATTTGTCAAGCTTGTTCTTGATGTTTCCATTTCTAGTGTAAAAAAAACTTAAGCAAATCGCAATTGGACAGAGGCTAAATAAAACACACAATTGGGCAAGCAAATCTTCAGTTGGAGCAAGAAAATCGCAACTGGACAGAGGCTAAATAAAACACACAATTAGGCAAGCAAATCTTCAGTTGGAGCAAGAAAATCGCAACTGGACAGAGGCTAAATAAAAATTTACCCACTAAAACAGAGTAAAACATACTTTTGATTATATTTCAAAACATAGGAAAATACATTCGCATGATAAATTGGAGGCGACTGCTCCAAGTAAAATAGAAAGATCTTAGTGTGATTTACGCTTAACTAGGGTTGCAGAGTAACTCTCTGTAAAACTCCGTAAAAAATTGTTTTCACGTGCCCACTTATTTCTCCACACTTTTCTTCTCACTACCCCACAAATGGGGTGCGGAGTAACTCTCTGTAAAGCTCTATAAAAAATTACACTTTTCTTCTCACTGCCTCACAAATGGGGTTGCGAAGTAACTCTTTGTAAAGCTCCATAAAAAATTGTTTTCACGCACCCACTTATTTCTCCACACTTTTCTTCTCACTACCTCAGAAACTTACACACTCGACTCCTCTCACCTTGCTCAACCTTTCAAATGACATTTACATTCATATTTATCAAAAACATAAAACTTAGACTCATTAATTCAAGACAAATTAAAACATTAATACACAGTATGGGTGATTTTACATAAGAAATGATTTTCTGAACTTGCAAATGTTGTGGAGTGTAGATAACAATCACAGAGTGAGTGTTTACCCATAGGTATTTACCAAAATTCATAAGTGTTTTAACTCTCTAATGTGTTACGAAATGCTCAATGTTGTACTAGTGTTTAGAACTTCAGTCCTTCAGGCTCCAAACAGAATCACAACCTACTAAAGTTAACTCGGCAAATATGGTGGTTGTTAGTGTATTGAAGGTCAAGATTGAGATTAATATTTCCAACATTTATCAATAGATTTATTGGTTCAAGGGATTTAAGGATTTATTTTTGGTCACTTCATATGGACTTGGAAGCGTTTTTCTTTTTTTTCACTGATTTTATTTGGGGATACTATTAATTACAGTAACGCTCATACAGATCAAATCTTCCTTTCAAAATCACTACTCAACACAACAGTTAGTTTAGTCGAAACGTCGATTGTGACCCGCGTCCCTACAAGGACTCGAAATAGAATCTCACGTCTTAATTGGAATTGTCCAAAGATTATCATTCATGAGATTATATCATATGACAAATTTGGCGAAAAGAAAAAAATCTAAAATATCTTTACAAAAATATTGGCTAGCGGATAGGGTTTACTTATATTTTTTAAATATTACAATACTAGAATAATAACTATATATTTCAAACTATTGGACACTCTAGACATATTAGTATAATATTTGAAACTATTTCAAAATATCAGTCATCTAATCTCCCAAATATATCTAACTGTAACATTAAAAACTATGAAAAACAAATCGGTACGTGAATTCAAATATCAATAACGATGAAGGGAAATTGGCGATGAATGACCCTACACAATAGTGGCTATTTGATAGCTAAGAAGGCATGCCTTTTGGAGTGCAGTGTTCAATTTTGATGACAGTAGCATAGTCAGCAATTGTATACTCACTAAATGTTGAGCAGATGAAATGATAAAACAAGTTTTCCACCAAAAGAGAAACTAGTTTTCTGATCACTCTACATCACGGTTCTAAAGGCATCCAAGAATTTCCATGCATATTCAGCCATGAGGTAGTGAGGTAAGTGAGTTTCATTGGGCTGAGACGGGATGTGAATGTTTAAAGGAAAATGAAAATGCTGACGTTAGGCAGAGGAAGATCGAAGATATTAAGAGGATGTGGAAGCAACCTATGGGTTATTCTCTAAAACTCCTAATGTGGAGCTACTTGGACTCGAAGCTGATTGAGTGTTTTGTTGGAAATTAATTCCAACTGCAGCAACAGTTGAACAGAAATCGCAAATCACGTCTCATCGCAAATCGCATTAATCCTTTCGCCTGTCCTCCGCACTGCATTGCAACGCAATGCGATCGTGCGACGCGATTGCAGATCACGCAGATCGCAGATCGCAAATTTTTCCCATTGCGCGTTAAGCCCTCCATTTTATATCTGCCGATTGTGATACTGCGATACGATATCATCGCACATTGCACATCGCTGCTTCTCACCTCGTCTCATCCTCCCGATAATGTTTTGCGATGCGGTCCCGCCTCTCATCTGCTGATCCGACGGCCCATATTTGTTCCCGTCAAATGCACGCCACCGCCATACTGCATTTACGCACTTTACCTATTTGTGTTCCCAAAGGAGGAGGAAGATTAGATCCGGGCTTTGCGCCATAACTGCTCACCAATAGCATTAAAGAAAAAGCATGGCCGCGAAGGAAAGAACCAACGTCGAGCTAGCCGCAGCATTTATCAGTTATGGGTTTCCACACAACCGACTCAAGAATTATAGCAGAGACTCTGTCAGAGAGTTAAAACGGTTGATGGACTATTATGACCCCTAATGCACTATATATGTGTTGACACAGCAATGTAGATCAATGTAAGAAGATTGATGTGAGGCAATGCAGAGCAGTGCAGAGAAAATTTCTTTTGTTGTGGAACTGAAGCATTCCTGTTGTAATCCCTCTGTTAAGAGGAAGACCAATCTTTTGTAACAGATGTATTTTAATGAATACAAGTTTTATGTGTGTTGTTGAAACTCTGTCTGCAGCAAACAAATTTTTGTTTCCGCTGTGTTAAGATCCTGTGTAAAGAAATAGAGCATCATTCTCTGTTCGTTTTGTTTGGAATCACCAGAAATTCCTAACAGTGGTATCAAAGCTGGTCTAGGCACTCAGTAAGTCAAAAACAGAGTTTGTTTTTTCACTGTAGGAGCTTTTGAGATGGCAGATGCTAGAACTAGTTTGACAAATTCCCAACTGCCATAGTTTAATGGGAAAAATCACAGTTATTGGTCCATAACAATGAAAGCATTGTTTGCTTCTCAAGGAATATGGGAGCCGGTTGAAACTGGCTATGTTGAACCTGTAGATGCAATAGCATTGGCTGCTTTGACAGTAGCAGAGAGAGAGAGCAGTTGAACAGCGACAGGAAGAAGGATGCCAAAGCCCTCTTTTTCCTCTTCCAATCAGTACATGAAAGTGTTTTTCCACGGATTGCAGCAGCAACAAAATCCAAGGAGGCATGGGATATTCTCAAAACTACCTATCAAGGCATGGAGAAGGTGAAGACTACAAAGTTGCATATGTTGAGGAGAGACTTTGAAACACTCAGCATGAAGGAATCTGATACAATAGATTCATTCTTCACTCGGGTTATTGGGTTGATAACCCAGATAAGATCTCATGGTGAGATTCTTGAATAAAGAAGGATTATAGAGAAGATCTTGAGAAGTTTACCCTCAAGGTTTGAAGCTATTGTGGTAGTAATAGAAGAAACAAAGGATCTCTCACAGTTCACAGTAGATGAACTGAGTGCTTCTCTAATGTTTCATGAACACAGACTGAGTAGAGGAACAGATTCCTCTTTTGAGCAAGCATTCAAGACTCAGATGTCTTTTGGCCAAGGAAAAGGTCAAGGCAGAGAAAATAACAAAGGTCATGGAAGAAGCCAAAACAAAGGCAGAAATAATCCTTCAAGCACAAGCAGAAGGAGCTACAATCAGAACCAAGATGAAGGTTCAAGCAAACAGCAAGCTCATGGAAAAAGGTATGACAAATCCCAAGTCCAATGTCATTATTGTAACAAATATGGGCACTACGCCAATGAATGTAGGAAAAAACAAAATGACATGAATAGTAGGCAGAATGCTAATTTTGCAAATGAAGAAAATAAGAATCCAAAGATTGTGATGTTAACATGTAACATTGCACAAGACAAACAAGAAGATTTTTGGTTCTTAGACTCAGGTTGTAGTAATCACATGACTGGAAATATTGCAATGTTTGCCAATTTGGATGAAAATGTGAAATCTGAGGTAACAACAAGAACTGATAGTAAGATATCTATTAAGGGTAAGGGTAGAGTCAGTATTCGAGCAAGAAATGGAGAACATATGATTGCGCCAGAGGTATACTATGTACCTGGTCTGAAATGTAATATTTTGAGGATTGAACAGATCATTAACAAAGGTTATAATTTGTTCTTCAAAGATGATATGTGTACAATCAGAGACATACCTCCAAGTAAGAAGATCATTGCACAGGTGCAGATGACCAGCAATAGAATGTTTCCTCTCAAACTTAGGGTAGATTTGAAGGAAGGAAGAACTATTGCAGCTGTAACACAAGAAGTCTT
>APFE031055631.1:0-13694 GCA_000404065.3 Pinus taeda | reverse complement strand
CATACTTCTGTACCTGTCGCGCTTCTTATATCACCTTACTTTCTTCATTCACTATTCTAGTTTCATGTGCATGTAAGTTTATACCTTCTAGTGTCTTTAACTTTCATTTCTCTAGTTTCCATGTAATTCTTTTGTAGTTTGGTGTGAGTGATAAAAATTGTTAGTGTAACTTGTGTTTTTCATGGCTACCCTGATCTTATAATTAAATCTAATTTCTAGAACCCTTAATTTAATTTTTGAAACAATGTGGTTTTATATTAAATTATTGTTAAGCTTTTAGATCTTCTAAATTTGTTGTTCATGTCTTATAAATTTGTATGCTAAATTTTGGTGTATATAATATATATATATATAATAAATAATTTTGTTAGGTTTAATTTTTTATTAATATTATTAGTTTAATTTATTTTTAAAATAATATTAAAATTTACATATTTAATATGTTATTAAAATCTATATTATAGTATATTAGTGTTGTAATATGATGTATTTGTTTAATTTAAGTAATATAAAAAATGTTTAAAATGTTTAATTTTATCTAATATAAAATTACACTATTTTTATATTTAAATCTGTATTGCAAAATTAAATTCTAAAGTAAATGTAAATGTCAACTACAACATCTATATACATAAATTTCTATAAACTTATATAGGATTTAATTAAAATATGATAATGTATAATGAAAAAATGATTGAATTATATAATATAAAATAACAATGCTTTATTAATTGTCTCAATTACAATATTTATATAGAGAAACTCTTATAAATTTAAGAGACTATAGAAGGTTAGGCTAGGGTACACTAAGTTAGACTAGAATAGGAAAGTTTAAAGTAAAATAGAGTAGAGTAGGGTAGGGTAGGGTAGGGTAGGGTAGGGTAGGGTAGAGTAGCGTAGGGTAGTGTAGAGTAGTGTAGGGTAGAGTAGAGTAGAGTAGAGTAGAGTAGAGTAGGGTAGGGTAGGGTAGGGTAGGGTAGGGTAGGGTATGGTAGACTAGGGTAGACTAGGGTAGGGTAGGGTAGAGTAGAGTAGACTAGGGTAGGGTAGGGTAGGGTAGACTAGGGTAGGGTAGGGTAGGGTAGGGGTAGACTAGGGTAGGGTAGAGTAGTGTAGGGTAGGGTAGGGTAGGGTAAGGTAGAGTAGGCTAGAGTAGTCTAGGCTATGCTAGGCTAGACTAGGCTAGATTAGGCTAGAGTAGGATAGTAGGTTAGACTAGGCTAAGCTAATCTAGGGTAGAGTAGGCTAGGCTAGGCTAGAGTAGAGTAGGCTAGGCTAGGCTAGAGTAGAGTAGAGTAAACTAGGCCTAGGTTAGATTAGGCACTGATAGCTTACGCTAGATTGAGCTAGGCTAGGCTAGGGTAAAGTAGGCTAGGATACTCTAGAGTAGGCTAGGCTGAGCTAGGCTAGAGTAGATTATGCTAGAGTAGCATAGTAGGTTAGAGTAGGCTAGGCTAAGCTAGGGTAGAGTAGGCTAGGCTAGGGTAGAGTAGGCTAGGCTAGGGTAGAGTAGATTAGGCTAGAGTAGCATAGTAGTATAGAGTAGGCTAGGCTAGGGTAGAGTAGGCTAGGCTAGAGTAGAGTAAGCTAGGCTTGGATATGTTAGAGTAGAGTAGGCTAGGCTAGGCTAATATAGGGTGGGCTAGAGTAGAGTAAGAATAGAGTAGGCTAGGCTAGTCTAAGTTAGGCTAGACTAGGCTACTCTAGAGTAGAGTAGAGTAGAGTAGAGTAGAGTATGGTAGAGTATGGTAGGCTATATTAATGTAGGCTAGGCTAGGTAGGATAGGAAAGAGTAGGTTAGGCTAGGCTAGAGTAGGGTAGAGTAGGGTAGGGTAGAGTAGGACACGCTAGGCTAGAGTAGAGTAGGCTAGGTTAGGGTAGAGTAGGCTAGGAAAGGATACATTAGGATAGAGTGGGCTAGGATAGGCTAGAGTGGATTAGAGTAGGATAGGGTTGACAAGATGCCTTGGGAATTAGATCAAAGGTTGAAATGTGTGATTTGAGAAGCTAACATGTCGTTCACAGATAGTGAACATCATGAATGGTTTATAGCTTCATTTTTGCCCCACTGAGAGATTTCTTTGTCACAACATAAGATAGTAACATGGGCGGAATCTTTGGAAATCACATTGAGGTTGAATGAAATGGTTATTTAGGATGCGACCTTAGGGGTGCAACATATTCACTCTTAGTTACAAAGCCTCTACTTAGAATTGTTGAGCTTGAAAAAAGATAAGGAGACTAAACTAGAGGTGCATGCAGAAGTCTGGTGTCTGAATCGTAAGAACTAGAGGCACGATAAAGACCATTGTTCCATATTCATGAATTATATTACATGAGGGGGAAAACTCCATTGAGGTGAGAAGATATAGCAGGACCGAGCATGGGGACTATGCTATGGTGCACTATTTGTTAGGTTGTTGGACAACATGTGATGGATAATTTCCATTTACTTCAGAAGTTCATCTAGACAGCACAGCAGTTGTTCTTCACCTTCTGAAAATTGGTGGGCCATAATGCACGCCACTGTCGAATCTATGAACAGACGATGGAAAGAACACCTACATACCGGATGCAAGAAAAAACTCAGCCTCGAGAGCAGGGCACTTGAGTAGCACACGGAGGATATCAGGTTAGAGGAGGAGGCCAAGGAGGAGGAGGGCTTTCTAGAGGCTAGGGTCAGGTTATTTGTTACAACTGCAGGACACCAGGGCACTACGCGTGGGAGTCTTAGAATCATACATGCTCATGATGTCAATATTGCAGCCAATTTGACCACACTATAGAAGAATGCTTGGTGCTGATAGCTAAGATGTAGTAGAAGAAGGCGCATCCTCAACAACCTATGCAGAACTTACAGGTGATGATAGTTGAGCCCTGTGAGGAAGATCAAAGCATGAATATAGTGTTGGGAAGCAGAAAATTGACTGGCGATGATAAGGATAACTAACCTGAACAGGACGGATGGGTCTGAAAGGCCTAGGAAGAGGAAGTGGGCTTTGATCTAGTGCGTGCTAAGGAAACATTTATGGAGGCCAAGAAAAGCTTTGCGGAGGCATCCACCTTAGGAAGTCAAGATAAGGTGCAAGAAACTAGCACAGCTATAGAGGTTTACCCCTCTGTGCTTACTACGTTTTTAAAGACCTGCATAAAACTGATGTGCAATAACAAAGCCATGGAAGGTTTGCAGGAGTTAATAAACAAATGTACTAGCAAAGAGAATGCCCCTGATGGACATTGGGTAATAAAAATTGGCAAACATAAGGTGAGAATAGGGCGAGAGATGAGACTCACCGTGCAAATCCAAGATTATGAGATGGACCAGGTCATTTTGGATCTAAGTTCTAATGTGAACATTTTTCCAAAGTAAACATGGGAAAGAATGGGGATACCTGTGTTGCAGTGGTCTCCAATTCAGCTCAAAATGGAGAACTAGTAGAAGATCATGCCTATGGGATGATTATATGGAGCCACAGTTGATATAGAAGGTGAGAGCATGGCGACTGAATTTGAGGTGATAAAGATCGTCGATGATAGTAATCCATACCTTGTGCTCTGGTGAATTCATTGAACCATTGACATGAATGCGGTTATCAATTTGTAGAAGAGGACAATGTCATTTGAAAGGAAATCGCTTTGAGTTGTAGTTTCGTTGGACCTTGCAGAAGGAGCGCGCTACACTGAACCAATCCGTGATTATGAAGAAAGTGAGGATGAACTAGACCTGATCTATAAAATAGCAACATGAGACTAGGACTAGATCAATCCAACAACAAATGGATGGATTTCATGGGACCAGGAGAGTTCATGCACCTATCATTCAGATGAAGAGTTGAAACATTGGCAGGATTGTCTGCATGAAGTATCCACGTTGTGATGCAATATGATGATGAAATCGTTGCGCTGTGTTTCATTAGAGGTTAGGAATTTACCTTATTATGATAGTTTAGCTGATGTGGATAATTTTTTGGATGCATTTAATCGTCAATTACATGAGGATCACCACTTACAAGCATTGGATTTGGCACCGCATGCTATGCGTGTATGATGGTGGTATATGCAGAAGGATAACTTTGATGGATGGTTGGATTACAGAAGAATTATGAGGTTACAATTTGGGCTCCTTAACACTACATTGACTGAGAAATATAGGAGGAAGCATGATCTGTGCAATCATCTAGCAAAGTGGACTAAAGCCTGGGAGATAAAACTACAACTGGAGTGGGTACACCTATTCTTCCATACTTTGGACACAATTCCCATGAATTGGTATCTAGAAATGAAGCTTTTCCATGGCATCGTGAAGTGGGATATTGTTGACCTTATGTTTTGAAGATGGCTTGGCCAGTATTGATAAAGCCTTATAGAATATTAAGGCAGTTATCTTCATAATGCCACAAGAACCTATGGAGTGGGTCCAACCAGACCAGAGTACCCAACTACACAATGTGTTGGAATTCTATAATGTGACCATTGAAGAGGAGGATGATGATCTAAGAAATATTAATATTCCAAAGGTATAAGTGCATCGCGAAGTTGAGGGACCACAAATAGACGATTTGGACATCATTGCGCTATTGAAAACAAAGCAATTAAACATTGGGATTGAAGTAGAACTGAAGTTTTCCAAGATTGGAGATTATTGGGACGACACTGCTATGGATAAGGTTTCTAGGTTACTCTGTGAATATCAGGATCTGTTTCGTACCAAGTTTTCATATTTGAAGGGAATAATTGGTGATTTGGGCATTATGATTATTAGTCTTAAGCTGGACATGAAGCCTATCAAGAAAATATTATATCTTCTTCATCGTAAATACAAGGAAAAGGTTTTCCAAGAGTTAGATAAGATGCTGGAAGAAGGCATCATAGAGCCCATTGAAGAATCTGATTAGGTGAGCCGGATGGTTGTTCAGGACAAGAAGCAGAAGGTTGAGATAAGGATTTGTGTAGATCTGCAGAAGCTTAATGATGCGTGTGTCCATGACCCATCCATGTTTTTAGATATGAAGTGTTGGACAATGTTGGAGGGTAGGAGGCCTACTCATTTACTAATGGGTTCTCTGGATACCATCAGATTAAGATCACGCTTGAGGATAGGAACAAAATAACCTTGCGATAGAATGGGGTTGTTTTCAATACACTATAATGCTATTTGGACTCAAGAATGCACCTGCGATATTGTCTCACATAGTCATCGCAGTGTTCAATGAGTTCATTCATAAGTTCTTGGAAGTGTACTTTGATGACTGTGTTATGCTCCTATACTAATAGGTGTCATATTTCATGATTGACTTAATGAGCTCTGTAATATGTTCATACCTTTCCTTTTTGCAAAGGTTTTCCATATTTTCAAAAAATAAAAAAATTAAAAAATGTAAAGAGGGTATACCCTAAAAGAAAAATCAAAGGGTAAAAAGAATAAAGCTGGTCAAAAAAGTGAAAGAAATGAACCCCAAACTAAAAAGACGAGGAAAGTGTGCAAGTCTAAATGCCACTACTATTTCATTTTCTGTAATAAGCAATTGTGTGTAGCTTGTTAACTTTTTCCACAATTGATGAAGAGTCAAACAGCTCAAACTTGGCAGATAAGTAGATAGGTAGAGTAAATAAAAAGGAGCTCAACAGTTTAATCTGAGCCCTTGGATGTAATAAGTGTAGACTTAGGTAGGCTTGCCATGTAAAAGAAAAGGATGATTTGATAAGGGTTTGCCAGTGTAAGTGCACCCAAATAAAGAAGAAAAAATGTTAGGCTAAGTAGGTAGGGTAGGTAGATGGTGTTGCAGAGTGATAATTGTGATGAAATGTTTCTAAATGTGTTGATTTTTACTTTTTTTTTTTGTAGGTAAAGATGGAGCTTCTCTGTTTTCTATTAATATATCAGAAAAATTACAGCAAAATTAGTGGACCTACAACCCGCCCACCAAGGGGAAACCGGGCATAGGTGCCACCGAAAGTTTTTCACACCATACCAGAAAAAATAGTCCCTGAGCCTCTTTTTCCTAGCTAGATAAACCTTACAGTCCATTCCAAATCTACTAGTGTAGTAAGTCATGAAAAAACTAGTCACTGTCAAAGGAAAAAGCTGTCTAAATATCTAAAAATCGCAGAATCGACATCTAGAAGACAAGGACCAGAGTTACCCAACAGCATTTGCCAAGATGGGTGAATCCTCCCTGGAACTCTTCTGAAGACTGGCCTGAAGCATCTGATGAATCTCTTCCATCTGCTTCCCTTGCATGTCCATAGAGATTTGCAGAACTCGAAGATCACGACGCAGATTCGGAATTTCCTGAGTCATTTCCGCCATTTCTAATGCCACCTGCTCTAAGGCTTTGGCCAGCAACCTTTTCATAACCCAGTATATATGAAGGGACTGCTTGAACAAAGTCATCCTTCCTCTTGTGTTTCCAGGGTCCTGAACCAGCACCTCCCAATCTTCCATTTCCGACTCCGATTGAGCCTGAATCGCCTCGTCCTCCATATTCTGAATAATACGACGGATCCTCAGGCTAGTGTTCTGCATGTAGGCCCTTTCGGCGCGCTGAATCTTATGTTCCACAGTTCGTCTGGCTTTTCTGTCAGGACGCCTGCTGGACTCTGGATTATCCTTATTCCTGCCACGAGAATTGCCCGGACTGGGGTCCGAACCACCGAAGGGAGCATGCCCGCAATTTTCCAGATTAACTCGCCTGCGACGACCACGCGTCGGGATTCTTCGACCACGACGGCTCCTATGACTAACCCCCATAGCATACCTTTCCCACTCGTCTGCATTCATACCCGGACTGTCACTGTCGGCTTCAACAGAGGTGTCCGGGACCTCCAAAACATCTTCCAGAATTTCCTCCTTCGCAATGCCCTTGTCCTTCGTTGCAGTCACTCTGGACCGCGCCCCTTCCTCCTCTCTGCCAAGTCTGGCTCTCTTCCTCGTTTCCATTTTGACTCGCACCGAATGTTGCACAGAATGCACACAGGGAATCGCCAAGGAACAAGGAGCGCCTTCCGCACTGGTGTTGTAAATGGAAATGATCTGGTGGTGAGGGCAATGCGAACGGGTATTTAAGGAGACCGAGCTCCAATACCAGCTATCCATCCTTCTGACCAAATCTTGCCAGTTGTTTCCTAAAGCATGGCAGTTCCCTACCACCGTCCTTTTAATCCTATTACTAATTTCATTCTCTGACATGTACTCTCCCTTACTTCGCCAAATTCGTGCCACCATTGAGTTGAGGAAAGGCCGGGAATTCTCCTCAGATCTCGTGTCTAGTTGATGAGATCGCCCACGTCTGTTGCCTATCGCATCGCTCTGAGTTTCCTGACGATCCCTAGCCATCTGACCTAGCTTGTGTCTTTTCCCAAGGCTCCGCACGAGCGGTATCCTTCTTCCAGCGTTCCTGATCATTATTAACCTTCATGGGGGAGACGCAGCATGTCCCTCCGGCCTTCCACCTCATCATTCTCCACTTCGCTAACTGAAGCTTGGTCATGATCCGCTTTAATGATGGACGCCAGGTCAGACCACTCCTGATGCCCGCTTACCTCTCTCCATTGGGTATCCACCGAGCTACCATGGCCTCTGCATCCCCAATTCGCCAGGTAGTCTGCAGCCTGGTTCCCTTTACGCCTCACATGACTGATCACTGCATACTCAATGCGAGGTAAGAGACCAGCTATTTCTTGAACAATCCCTGCTGAACGCCAACTGTTCGAAACTTTGTCCCAGTTCCTACCATTGCAGAGTTTTTTCAACATTTCTACCGCAATTTGAGAATCTCCCGTGATTTCCAGGTTGGAATAACCATTTCTGACCGCAATTTGAAGACCTTGGTGCAGAGCCCAAAATTCTGCTTCATTGTTAGTCATTTCCCCCCCCCATTCAGCATAAATCCAACGAACCTGGTTATTACTGTCTCTGAAAATACCTCCGAAGCCAGCGTCGCCCGGATTCCCTTTTGAGGCGCCATCAAAATTCAATTTTATGAAATTATCTTTCGGATAATAGAATTTATCCGGGCTGTTATTTCTCATCGTATGGGGGAAATTTTGCTTATGAAACACCATTTCAAATTTTAAATTTAGTCGATTCAAGATTTCTTCTTCCATCGGATTGGCTTTCCAATCTTCTCCATCCCATTTATCAGCAAGGATTGTTTCACGGAGGAGCTGAATAGATTTGCCCCAAACGGCTTCCGATTCCATGGCAGAGTTTTGAAATATCCTGCGGTTCCTCTCCTTCCAAATCATCCAGAGGGAGAATCCAGAGATGAGGTCCCAGGCGCGCCGAACAACTTGACATTGAAATGTTTCTGTATTCCATTGAAAGACAACATCCTTGAACACACCAGGAGCGTTTTCAGACTTCCCAAAGGTTCTTTTGGCTCTTATCCACAGGGACTTAGCAAAGGGGCAGTGGAGAAGCAGATGGTCTCTGGTTTCTTCCTCCAATTTACACAGGCAGCATCTCGAGGGTCCTATAAAACCTTTCTTTTGAATTCGGTCCCAGGTGAGGATTTTGTTTTTTGAAGCCAGCCAAATGAATATGGAAACTTTAGGCCACCAGTTCCTTTCCCAGATTATTCTCCAGTCCGGGGTTGAGTCAATATCAAGCTGCTCTGAGGTGAGAAAGTAGGCTTCCTTTGTAGAGAAAGAGCCCTTTATGGAGTTTCCCCATCTGAGAATATCACTGCCAGTGCGGGTTCTAATCTTGCGAAACGCCACCTCCTTCTTGAAAATAGTTTTCTGCTCCGGGCTAAACTCCCCTTCCCAATCCTCCAGATCCTTCCAAGTCCTCCATTTCTCATCTGTGGGGTTTGCTTTCCAGTAATCTCTGACTAAAGGTCTGTTTCTTCCAATTCTGTCATAAACCTGCTGAAGGGTTTGTATGGAGCTCAACCGATCCTTCTGTTGCCATTTATCCTCCCAGAAGTGGGCTTCCTCTCCACCTCTAATTTCCCAGAAGGTATGTTGCTCTACCAACTCCCTGTTCAACCGAGCCAAGTCCCAGACCGAAGAGCCTCTAGGAGTATTCTTTTGCTTAAGGATTTCTACTGTTGACTCAGGCATACTGTATTTAGCTCTCCATATAGTTTTCCACAGGTCATTGCCTCCCCCAAGCCATCTCCACCAGAGCTTAGCTCCCAGGACTTTATTGAGAGTCTCAGGGTCACGAAGTCCCAGACCCCCTTTCTCTTTTCTTTCCGTTAATTGACCCCAGGAAACTAGAGCCCATTTCTTCTTCTGATCCACTCCTCTCCATGTAAAATTCCTTATAATCTCCCTAATCTTTGCACAAATGCCTATAGGAGCTGTCATTATTGAAAGAGGATAAACAGGTATAGCTTGAAGGACAGATTTAGCTAAAACTATTCGACTAGATATGTTTAGAGATCTGAAAGCCCAATTTGCCACCTTATTGCTCAACTTATCCAGAATTCCTTGCCAATTCTTCATTTTTTTGGCTGAAAAGTCCAAAATGTTGCCCAGATATTTGGTTGGAAGCTCCCCCTGCCTAAAACCCAAGAGTCTTGTGAGGTGCACTTTGACCTGCTCCACAGAGTTGAAAATAAAAACCCGGGACTTGTCTTTGTTTATTTCCAAGCCAGAAGCCTCCGCAAAGATATCCAAAATTTTTCGAAGATGTTTTACCTCTTTAACCGTTGGTTCACCGAACAACATAATATCATCAACAAATTGCTGGTGAGTGAGACAGAGGTTATGACCCCAAAGCTTAAGACCTTTGATTTTACCTGATTCTCTTTCTCTCTTAATAAATCGTCCCAGTCCTTCGGCAGCAAGAATAAACAGGAAGGGGGATAGAGGGTCCCCCTGACGGAGACCTCTGGAGGCCGAGAAAGGTTTCGAGGGAATCCCATTCACCAGAATGGAGAAAATAGGGGATGAAATCAGATTGTGAATCCAATCAATCCATCTCCTGCAGAAACCAAAGCTTTCTAGAACCTTGCTCAAATAATTCCAGTTTAAGCGATCATAAGCTTTTGACAGGTCCAGTTTAATCATCATCCCTTTTTGGTGCTTAGATTTTAAAGAGTGAAGGACTTCTTGCGTTACCACCAGACCATCCAGAATCTGCCTTCCCTCAACAAAGCCTGTTTGTTCAGCCGAAATTAACTTGTCCAGCATAGGTTTTAGCCTTTTCGCCATCATAGCAGTTATAATCTTGTAAATAACATTACACAATGCTATGGGCCTAAAGCCATTAGGATCTTCCCGGTTGTCAGTCTTAGGAATTAACGCATAGAAGGTGGAGTTAAGAGCAGGCCAAACCTTTTGATTCATCCTGGATTCTTCCACCATTTCTAGGATCTCTTTTCCCAGGAAGTGCCAACCTGCTTGGTAAAAGTCAACAGTAAACCCATCAGGGCCAGGAGCAGTACCTTTTTTCATTGCTTTTACCGTTTCCTCAATCTCTTCAAAGGTGGCAGCCCTCATAAGCGCTTTATTTTGATCTTCAGAGACTAAACACGGGATGGCAGAGCAGATCTCCTGAATTGCCTGCATTCTATCAGTTTGAGGTTCCTTTAGTATTTCCTTGTGGTGATCAATCAAGACTTGTTCAATTTCCGCCTGCTCCAGCACTCTATTTCCATTCCTATCTTGGATTGATAAAATCCTATTACTCTGTCTGTGCTTAATCATAGCTTGATGAAAGAACTTAGTGTTTCTTTCTCCCTCCCTTAGCCATTTTATTCTCGATTTCTGACGCCACAGGATTTCCTCTTGCTTCCTTCTTTCTTCAAGTTGTCCCAGAATTGAACCTTCCTTACTAATGCTTTCCTCTGTTCTGCCTTCCAAAATCATTTTCTGTTGTATAGATTCCATTTCTTTTTCCAGCTTTTGTTTGTCCTCCAGAATATTACCGAACTCCTGTTTATTCCAATTTTTAATTTTCTCTTTTAGCTCTTTAAGTTTAAGCTGAAACAAGCGCATTTTCCCTCTACACTGAATCGTGCTTTGGCACCACCATTCTTCCAATTTTTTGATAAATGAGGGATCTCTTAGCCAGAAGGATTCAAACCGAAAGGGTCGTTTTCCTTTGCGAACTTTGATGTCCACTTCAAGTTTGATTGGCCAGTGGTCTGACCCCAGCGAGGGCAAGATCTGGGCTTCAACAAAAATATCTTTGTTCATGATACTTTCTGAAACAAGGAAGCGATCAAGCCTAGAGGCAACCTGATTCTTTCCTCCTCTCCTGTTATTCCAGGTACAAATCCCATTTATAGTCTGAATATCTACAAGTCTGAGATCCTCAATCAAAGCATTGAATCTTCCCATCAGGCTGTCAGATTTCCTGATCCCACCTTTCTTTTCCTCCAGAGATCTTATTAGATTAAAATCACCCCCAATTATCCAGTCCACATTTGAATATAACCTACGAATGCTTTGTATATTATTGAGGAAATTTTCTTTTTCGCCAGGAGAGGAAGGACCATACACTCCTGAAACAACAACCTGCTCTCTCGTTCCAGCTATTCTACCAAGGCCAGTAAGGATTCCACGCATACTGGTCCAACTATCTAAGATAATATCATCCGGGTTCCACAAGATTGCAATACCCCCTGCAGATCCAATGGCATCCTGTCCCATAACTTCATAGTGCACTCTCGACCAGTCTATAAGCTTTTCAATCTGTTGAACCGAAATTTTGGTCTCCTGCAGAATCATTACGCTTGGCTTTTCTTTTTTTAACTTTTCCTTTAAGTACCTCTGTTTGCCCTTACTATTCAGGCCCCTAATATTCCAGCTGATCACAATCATTTAAAACTTATGGAGAGAGGGAAAGAATACCTCCGACAGAGGTATCACTTTGCCTGAGTTAATCAAGGTTTCTCCTACCGTCTGAATAGTTTCAATCATCGGTTTTCTTCCTCTCTTCCTGCTATTTTTGCCAGAGCCATCCATTCCCGTTTGACCAGTCCCTTGGTCAGGTCCTATCATCATCTGCTTCTCTACATTCTGCCCTTTTTTTTCTCTGTACTTCTGGAATACTTCCTTGTACAATTGTTTTTGTTGCTCAGGTATAAATCTACTATCTAAATATTTCCATTCTTGGATTAACTGTTTTAGGATTCTTTCTTCCTCAATCTCCCCAGCAGTTTGATTTTCCACCTCCATCGGGGTTTGTACTACCAGGTCTTCCTCGTTTCCTTCCTGCTGTTTTCCAGAACTGTCTCCTGGGTTTTCTATCTTCTCTTTACTTACTCCTGAAGTGTCCATTGGCGATTTCTCTGGGTCCTCATCATCCTCCAGATTAACTTCATACTCTTCATCTTCCTTCCGGAGAGCCTGAAACTTATTTTGGCTGATAAAGCTACCCTCCTTTTCTTGTGGGCGAGGTTTAGTTTTTTCTTGGTTTTGTCTCCTTCTTCTGGTAACCTGTTGGAAACCTTTTTCTGTCTCTTCTGTTTTCCCCGTAGTTTTCTGTTGCTCCTCTTGGCTTCTTCTCTGTTCATCCTCTTTGCTCAGTGGGCATTGTCTAACAAGGTGCCCATATTCATGACATTTCCGGCATATGAAAGGGATATGTTCATAATCAACTGGTTGCTCCCATACTTCATCGTGATATTCTACCTCCACATGGTCTGGGAGTGGTTCGGCAAGGTTCACATACACACAGATCCTTGCACAGGAGTTGTACTTGCCTCTACGGGTAGCTTCTGCCGCTTTGACAAAACTTCCAATCGAGTTCCCTATTCCTTCAAGAATTTCCGGGTCCCAGAATTCATCAGGTAACCCAAACAGCCGAACCCAGAGAGGGGCTTCCAGCAGCTTTTCCTTCTCTGGGTTATATCTTTCCTCCCAAAATTTCATAAATAATCCCGCATTATTCATAAAATACGGCCCTCCTTCAAAGATCCTGTTTCTGTCCTCCAGGTTAGTAAAGATAGCTGTGAAAAACCCTTGGGCTCCCAGTTTTAGATCAATGTGCCCTCTTGGTTTCCATTTTTGCTCAATCCATCTATATAGCTCCTTCTCTGGTGGCCAGTACCCTATAAATTTGCAAATCAGGGCATGGTCTTTCATGTAGCTGTTGTATTCCTCCAACTTGTTATTGGGGATAACATATCTGGGCCTCTTCTGAGCACGAGGGAGACACTGTCCTTTCATTCTTTTCTGCCAAAGATTACCCATGACAGGAGCATTGTTTTCCTGGTGATTCTGCTGAAATCCACTCATGCTAGTCTCTCCTGTCACGACATTCTTAAAGGAGGGGATCTCTCCCCTCCCCGAGGTGTTTTCCATTCCCTCTCAGCCCCTATCAGACAAATAGTTCTGGCAAAATCAGAGAAGATGCCACTTACCTGATTGACTGAGCTCCTGCTGCGCTAACCCTGTCCCGATCTGTTTGCTGTCCTGTTCTCTCCCTCCTGCAGCGCTGGCCTGCGCCGTCAGCGAGACTTCCTCCTGCATAAACCCTAGCAGACGCCCGCTCCCGTCCCTGAGATTCTTTCAGATCGAATCTCCTCTTCATTTACTTTTAATACAATCGTGTTGATTTTTACTTTTATCACAAAGTGAAAGTCAAATATTTTACTTGATGTAGTTCAAGCAAGGCAAGGTTAAATAACTAACTTCCATTTACATATTCCCTAGAGATTTCACTAATTTCCCCTAAGTATTAAGGTCTTTGAAAATCAAATGGGCTCAGAGCATTTCTCTGACTCTTGGAGGGA
>APFE031055627.1:30136-75630 GCA_000404065.3 Pinus taeda | reverse complement strand
GACACTCAGTTGCAGTTCAGCTCTGCCTACCATCCACAAACAGACGGACAGACAGAGGTAGTGAACAGGAGTCTGGGGAATTTGCTCAGAAGTTTAACAGGCGAAAATTCTCGTACTTGGGATCGTGTGTTAGCACAGGCAGAATTTGCATATAATGATTCTCCCAACCGTAGCACAGGCTACAGTCCTTTCCAAATACTCTACGGCATGCACCCGCGAGGCATGCACGAGTTACGAGATTTGGGCAAACTGGAGAAGCGGAGTGCTGATGGGGAAGATTTCGCAGAAGCTATGAGCAAACTACATGAGCAGGTAAAGCAAAAACTCCAGGACAGCAGCCAGAAATACAAGCAACGAGCTGATGCGAAATGCAGGGAAGTTCAGTTTAATGTTGGGGATGAAGTTCTTGCGTACCTACGCAAAGAACGATTTCCTAAACGAGAATACAACAAACTCAAGTTTAAGAAAATCGAGCCCTGCAAGATCATTCGCAAATTTTCTGCGAACGCTTACGAGATACAGTTGCCACCAGGGATTGGCATTTCCCCTATCTTTAATGTGGCAGATCTGTTCCCTTATGTTGCAGGTTCAGCAGATGATGCGGCGGCAGAGCCACCACGGGACACCCAATTGGAAGGAGACTTATGGACGAGACAGATGCCGATGGCACCACCCATCGAAATTGAGGGAATCTTGGACACACAGGTAGCAAAGCGTACACGGTGGAAAGAATATTTGAGATATTTGGTAAAATGGAGGAACCGTCCAGTAGAGGACAGTTCGTCGCTGACTGAGACACAAATTCAAAAGGCAGGCTACTCTGTTAAAGACCTCATGGAACGGAGCCATGACTTTTTGTCGCCCCGGGAGCCTGATGCAGGAGCATCCAGCTCTGAGGAGACTTAAGAGGCTGACAGTCTCATGAAGAATTCAGAAACAAATTGTCGTTCATTTTGACTGGGCAAGTGTTGGGCTTGTCGGTCATTTGATTTTACTTTTACTTAGCTTTATTTTATTTATCTGTTAAGAGAACTTAGGAGTTGTAGAGAAACACTGTTGCAGTTATTTAGCAAACTGATAATAGGACAAAATAATTAATTAGTTCTTTACAAGTACAGTAGTTAGAATTAGTTCAGAACTGACAAAAAGCAGTTGTTTTTCTGTTAAGTCAGTTTTCTTTCAAGAACAGTTCAGGACATGGTATTAAAGAGGAGTAAAGACATCATGTAGGGGTTCTTCCCCCAAAAAGAAAAAGAGAGAAAGTACAACATTTCGAATTTGCATCTTTTTAACAGAAATAAGATTCCAAGTCATTTCTTGTCCATCACTGTAAACATAAACCTATAGTTATGTTATTTCTATTACTGTAATATTAAATGTCAGATGAATTATTAGCATTGCAGAGTTTCCATGTCAAATGATTTGTTCTAACAGAAACGAACAAGCGCAGAAGTAAACTGAGAGGTGGTTTACAGAAATACAAGTGAATGAAACAAGCATTATTTAAAAGTCACGGACCAGAGACGGTGAAACAGTGAAGACCGAAAGAGTCTGCTAACAAGTGGAGAATACAGGGAAGCGTTCCAGGAGTAATCACAAGGACGAGTGAACCGACACAACGCAAACATGTACAGGTATTTCATAAACTGAAAACCTTCATTATCCATTTTAATGGTTGAACAAATACAGAACAGAAATGAACGAATATTGTAAACCGTTTTGTATATAAATGAATACTTAATATGCAAGAACAGAAGCTACGCATTCCCGGATTTAAAAGAATCTTTACATATAAATAAGAACAGAGCACAACCCAATATAAACGGAGATTCATTGCTGGAAAAGAGATCTTATATTAACATATAAACTCCGAGTCAAATTCCGAGAGCAGACAGTTACAAGTGACCGAGGGTTTGTAGCACTCAAGCACAACCCGATAACAGGAGGGTTCGACTTGGTCAAGCGACCCTTTTTGCAAAGACAACCGAATACACAAAACCATATGCTACCTCATAAAATTGACAATGAGCAGTCTAATTCTCAGAGCAGACAACAGATGCAAAAACAAAAACCCGAACGAGGGTTTCTCACCAACAGGTCGGCGTGATACTGTTATACAAACTTAAGAACAGAGAGGAGCCAAACATCTACAACTCAGACTTCCCTATCGACAGAGCTAACTGAAACTAAAGAACCGGAAACAAAGACATATTTTATAAGACGGAAGGATGCTACCCGTGAACAGAGCATTCGAATAACCGACGAAGCGACAGACCACCGTCAGTGTCCAAGTCAACACAGGGGAATACCTGCCACCAACAACCAAATGGGGTTAATGCCCGAAAGAAACATCCATAAAACGATGAACTGAAACACGAAAAGGAACAAGGGTTTGAGTGAAGATTACCTGTGAGCCGAACTGGGGTTTGAAGAAAACCTGGGGGTGTTCATACCTATTGACCAGTGGCAGAGAATCGTTAGAAGAAGGACGACAGCAAACCCAGATCATATAGCAAGGAAAAGAACCCTTACCTCAGGAAAACAAGCGGAGTGTTGGAGTGAAGAGCAGTCCTGTACCAGAGAAAAACCAGTTAAATCTTTGGAAAATCACAGACAGCGTGAGTGCCAAATTAAAACATAGAACCTGTGCCTAAGACTAACCACAATATCGTATAGAATAAACAGTCATTGTTACAGGTTCCAAGAGTACCTACCCATAACCACAGAGCACCAGAATATATAGGCAAGTCACTACCATTAGACCGAAACAGGAAACTCAAAGGTTCATAAAAACAATTGCAGACAGAGCTCTCCAAGCAGCGACGGAGTAAGAATGAGCAGGTAAGCGCGGGTAAGTGTGAACAAAAGACAGAGCAACCGGCAGGTGTAAGGCGACGACGGGGAGATCCGGGATAAACCCTAAACCCACAACCGAGGCATCGTACTTCACATTTAATATAACATTAAAGCGCGTCCAGGACACGGTCATATCAGAGAGGGAGCGAGGAACGGCGGGAGCCACCAACCTTTCAAAATAAAATCTTTAAAAAATGTCATTTAAAAATATGAAGGATAATTTAAATGGATAAAATAAAATGTTTAATCACTATTGTTTAGAAATAGGATTAGTAACCAATAAAAAGGAAAATAAAAAAAAGATTCCATGAATATTTTTTCGAGGAAGGTTTATGTTTTGATTGAAATTGACATAGCATTTCATAACGACCAAGAGTAAAATAATAAAAATTACAAGAAAAAAGCTGAAACAACTGAGTATTATATTCCTAAAGCTAAAATACATTCAACTATAATGAACTAGGTGAAATGATAATGCTAATGTAGTTATCCATGTAACTATGAACCTCCACTCACATGTTCCTCACAAATTTTGAACAGAAATCGAAGAAATCTAACATAAGAAAATGAGATAATGTTATTAAACATTCTATCCATCCTAAACAATATAATAGTATTGTTATTTACAAGAAATGTGTTCTAAAAGGATTCTTTCAATAATATTTCTATTCTATCATGATATTTAATTGGGTAAGTTGGAAGTTATTGAAGATAAAATATAGACATATTAGATATGTATTGAGAATCATCTAAAACATCTCGCGAAATTAGAATCTATAGAAAATGTTAGTATTCGTGATATAATTAATTGTATTTGTAGTACCGTAAGTTATAATTGGGATAAATCATATTATACTTTTTTCCGCTCACTTGGGATTTTAATTTGAATGTTATAGAGTTTTTGCAACCTTTGTCACGTCCCAGATGGAATCCCCATCTGGGGTTGGTGGAGACCCCACATTTAAGTCCATTGTGCCTAGTTGATCATCCTAGATATCGTTGTGAATCACCATTCAACATCCTCCTGCTCAGCAGTCTAACCCCTTTGCACAAGCATGTTCAATTCAACAACAAGGGAATGGACCTACTCAGGAGAACACTACCAAGTCTCAAATATTCTCTGGCCTGTGATGTCCTCAAGCTCAACACACCCGTATACTGGTTATTTCAGTTGAGATCTTGGGATATACCATCAAACGGATGAAGTAACATGCATTAATATGCAAATTCATTGGCCCTTGGCCCTTTGAAAATACTTTTCTCAATTGGCTTAGAAAAAATTAGACCATTAAAGGAGAAGCTCAACTTAAACTAGTTGCATCAGGTTTCTTCACAATGATATTCAATAACATTGAATAACAGGACAACATTTTGCAACAAGGGTCTTACTTTATGAACTTGTTGTGCCATACAACAACCCCCCATTTCATATCATTAAAATTCCAAAACTATAATGTGAAATGGGTCCCTTTCTCTTTGTTTTTTGTTTCAAATTGGTATCAATTCAAAGTTCCATTTCAAAAAACGCTCGAATAAAAGAAAACATCATTAAAAGGCCTTTTTAATAAAACCAATAAAAAAACCCCAACATAAAACGATTTATCTTTATCATTGCGATAAAGCGATCGTGAGATCTCATATCGCAATGACAAAGAAAGCACAATATAAGGGACATCTTGGTTTTCGCCGATGCGAAATTGCTATCGGATATCGGCAAAGCATAACGTAACATAAGTAATGACCCTTGCTTTGATGCGATGCAAAATCGGCAATCGACAATCGGCAATCGGTGATAACACTTAAAGCACAAATAAGCTCACCCTCGCCCGATGCGATGCGATATCGCTATCGGTGATTGGCGACTCACCATGCCCTCATTCTAAGCGGCCCTACCAGCTATCCTCGACGCGATGTGATATCACTATCGGTGATCAAGGATTCCAAACAAAACCAATGCAATAACTTAGCATTTCCCCGATGCCCGATTGCGTAAAGGGTAAAAAAGCGCAGTTTTCAAAGTAACAGTTATAAAGGCAGTTTAATATGATTTATTCGTAATTAAGGCCATATCCTTTGGAAAGCCGCTCATCCACGTTCAAACCGCCAAATCACCCAAAGCATGCTTCAAATAAATCATTTGGCCATTAATCGAAGCAACTGGAATTAATGAGATTGACAGGCCGTAATGACCATTTCATGAGAATAGCAGGCTTGAGATCTATCCACGGATTTGATCCTAAGGCCACCTTAAGTCGATTGATCGCTATGAATGCACCTAGATATATATACTTTATGTTGTTCAATTCATGTTATTGTTGCCTGTGTTACGCCTATCTTTCACTCTGTGCAGGATTCTTCCATAGAAACAGAAGAAAGTGGAATGGGAAAGAAATCCAAGAAGACTACAATGCCTACTGCTCCGATAGCCGCAGGGCAAGCTGTCGTTGATCCAAGTGGAAAGAACAAAGGGCTTATATCAGATACGACATGCTTAGGACTTACTAGGACCACATGGCAAGGGACGTATAACTTGATTGAAGTAGAAGAGCCAAAGGTGACTGGGATAGAAGTCTCATGCGATAATACCAGCAAATCCGACGCCAATTTAAAAGACTTGGCCGACTCCTTTATGCACAGAATAGCAGCCCGGGAGCAAGTTCTCCCATACACGGATGTGGTAAGATGGGCAATCCAAGAGCTCCCAATTATCAACAGATTGTTTGACACTGCAGACGGGAGGATTTTCAGTTCTTTTCGAGCCAAAGATCTAAGGCTAATGTATCACCTACTGCCAGAAGAGAAGAAATATAATGCGGCATTTCTGGAGAAATTTCGAGCAGAAAATGAGACCGAGTTTGAACCAATTTGAGGCCGGAGACAGAATCCAGTGAAACACAAGCATGAAACCTCGGGTAAGTACTCAGTTGACTCCCTATGCTCTCCTTACTGCTATGCTGGAATTATGATGTGTAGGTTATGGTGTTGAATGACTCTGCGAATTTCACCATAGATATGGTCCCCTTAATGGAGGCATGTAGTGGCGAAATTATGCATTGGGCGGTTATATTATCAGACAAGTTAGACAAATCCATTCTCGATTTCAGGTCTGACTTTTGCGTCACAGAGAGGGTTATTCCGCCATTCTATTATAGTGCCTATGTGATGGATGTGTTGTGTTTTAATTCTGAATTTCCTGTATTGGGATCGAGATGGACGTTGCAAGACCCCACACCCATTCATATATATTATCAAAAATTACGGAAGACTAATTATAAGCACCACCTTTATCAAATCTGCAATGGTTTTATGTTTCCAATTCATTATTCTATTTTTGATAAGCCTGCCCCGAAGATTTCTCAGCAAGCAAGGGTAGATTTGACCACAATAGCAAGTTGGTTTGGGGAGGAGAAATTCACCTACGTCAGAGTTTTTGGCAGTCAGGCCAAGCCACATGTGCTACCACTTTACATCCCCGATAAGTTACTTGCCAGGGAAGTAGCTTATCAAATCAGTGCTGATGGGGTTACTCAGACCCTGAAAAGAGCGAAAAAACATGTTTGGCCCTCTTTTCCTTTACGAATTGGAATTTATACCCTGCATGATATCAAACATGTAGAGAAGGAAGCTGGGAAAATGAATTTGCTTACTCTGGCTACCCTGCCAAGAAGGCAGTATGATACGAGGAAGATCGCTTGCAATGCGCTCGACCAGGCCAAATTGGCCAAGGTCGAGCACAAAGAAGAAAGATTCGAGGATTTGTTTGCATCGGCCGAATAACTGTATCAAGTTAAGTCACTTGCCAGAAATGTGTATAACGATGAAGGGCTAGTCGAATTTAACAGAATTAGAGAACAGAGGTTGCAAACTATACCTCTAGACCTGTTAGCGACTGTCCCAACAACAAGAAGATCAAGCGAGCCTGAGCAGCTAAGTAATATGCCTCCTTCTACTACATCAAAACAGCAGGAGGAAGCACATAGCCAGAGGCAGGAAGTAACCTAGGAAAATGTGCAGCGCCAAGAAGAGACCCAGGCAAAAACCCAAGAAGAGAGCACCTTTAAAAGTAATAATGATATACTAGTTGATCTGAATTTGTTGCAGCAATGGCAGCAATTCAGTACAATCATGAGCATCCTAGAGTGCTCAAAAGATGATGAGGTTTCTAAAGAAGGCAACACGCAAGAAGCGACATCGAAAACGGTTTCGGGCGAAACCAGTGGCCTACCCAAATCCAGAGAAGCAGAGATAATTCCTAAAGATCCATCGGGTGAAATCATTTTTCAAATTGAAGAGATTCCCCCATTCGATGTATTTTATAGCCCTAAGCATAAAGCTGTTGTAAAGTGACAGAGGAAAAGGAGAAGAGCTAATCAACCTTCCCTATTCCCTGAATCAACAGTGACAGGAAATGTTGTGTGGAAAGAGGAATTCGACCCCTCCGATGACTTAACCAAGCTATGACAATTCGCCGGAGCATATTCGGCAGCAACCATTGATAAAGCATCGGAGGTGAGCAATTTATTGAAAACCAAGGATCGGGACATCTCTTTGCTACAGCCGAAATTATCAGAAGTTCAGCAGAAAGCAGAGTAGGCAGAGCAAGAATTGCTAGTGCAGCAATAGAACAATAATCAGATGACTAAGCAATTACAAGAGGAAAAGCAAAGGATTGATGAAGGCACAATCCAAAGACAAAGGGAGCTATCGGTGGCATTGGAGCAATTGAGAATATCGACTGAGGGAACAATGAAAGCAAAAGATGAACAAATCGCTCAATTGACCACTCAAATTGAGCAAATGAAAAAGCTCCCTCAGATAGATGAATTCAAGGTGGAAGCGCTTCAGTTAAATAAGGCATTGATTAATAAAGTTAAGCTACTATGTCAGCAGATTACACAAGCAGGACCATTGTGCGAGTTGGTAGCATCCATAAGCGAAAAGGTGGACAAAGCAAGGACAGAGTTGGATCAGGCCCAAGAAACACTGACAAACTTTATAGAATGGCAGGATTCTTATATAGGCCAGGCAGCTAATCTACCTAGAATTCTGGAATCGCACAAAGAAATATTTTTCATAGAATGGCCATCGCAACTAATGAAGGCAGAAAGAGCAATTTCCAGATGCAAAACAACCACTGGAAATTTGATTGAATTAGTAAATAATACACTTTATTTGTCAAATATGATTTCCCAATGTACTCCAGGTCAATTAACAGCGACAAACATGTTGGAGCACTCTTGCTATCCAGAGCTAGAGAAAAATGGAAGATTGATCGCTGGAATTAACAGTTTAACATAGGATGCTTAGTGGTTCTTCTTAATCAAGTCATAGATCCAAAGAGCCGCCTTGAAATGCCTCATGGATGCTGTCGGGTATATCATACCCGACATTCAGGATGCCACCTTCGCCGCCCAATTCAGTTTGCGCCTCAACAAACCGCGAGAAGTGGAGTCGATGCTTGCGATAAGCCAGCTCAAGTTTAAGGGCAAACAACCTGAGTCATGACTCACATCGCCGACTACCAGACCGCCTCTGAGAAATAGATCGCATTTACTGATAAAAATTTAGTAGGATTTTGTTTCATAGATTTTTTTAGCTTAGTAGTATTTATAGACCCTTTCATGCATTTAGAAAGGGTCGTAAAGTTTTGTATATGACTTAAATCCTGAAGTTGCACTATTGTACTTCAGGGATATTTTTTTATGAAACTTGACCAATTATTCTGAATTTGATGAGGAAGGTTTTTATGCAAATGTGCACTATTGTCATTGTTTGAAAGCATTTCTGTGTTGAAGAAGGAATTTTGAATAGCGATTGATATTTCGGATTTATCTACAGCTCACATGGTACTATTATCTGCGTCTGTATTCATTTTTGTTATATGAACTGTTGTTTAAATCGCTCTTGCTATTATCACTTATATACATATGTGTTTTTCACAGCATTCCTTATGCATTCCACTATTGGTTGTTTATCGCATGCTTCCCTTTCAATCGTATATATGTATCGATGATATAAACAATGAATGCAGTAATTTGTATTTATCGCTTCATTGTGACTATTCACGTGAAGCAATCTTTGAATGATTGAACATCTCTTATTTATTTTACAGAGTCATCTATATGCCTTCTAGATAGATAAAGATTATTTAACGCTGCATTCCGAATGAATAAGTTGTTCCCGGGATTAGTATTAGTTTCCCTATTTTCGTCACTAGAATAAGCTAGTCACCTATCACTTAAGCAATCTATTCATCACCCATCCATCCTTTTTATTTCATTATCGGGAAACTGGTCCCGTTATCTCCAGTCGGAGCCACCATTCCAAACGGAAAAGGAGTTGTACCAAGGTCCGGACCGGGTGGTTATCCCCAATGTTGTGGCAGCGATTTCCGAGGCCTCAACATACTCTTATAGCTTAAGTATTTCTAGCTGCCTTAGTTGTAAAGAAGAAGTTGGTGCTTCATCAATATATTGAACTAAGGCAAAAGAGGGAGTTGCTAGATGAGTTGGAAGAACCACTTCTTTCCCATAAACTAAATTAAAGGGAGAAGTGCTAATGGAGGCTTTCTGCGTTATTCGGTCTACCCATAAAGCATATATTAAAGACTTGTGCCAATTTTTGTGAGTTTGATCAATGGTTCGCTTAATGATTTTGATTAAGTTTTTATTCGTAGATTCAGCTAACCCGTTCCCCTGTGGGTAATAATTGGCAGAGTATTTAAGCTTAAAACCTCGTTTGAGTGCAAATTCAGTGATAGTATTGCCAGAAAAATACGATGCATTATCAAACATTAAAGTAGATAGTAAACCAAACCTGGTGATTATGAACTGCTATATGAATTCAATGATGTGTTCGGCATTAGCTGTCTTGAGGGGAACTGCTTCTACCTATTTAGTAAAATAATCTATTGATGTAGGGATGTACCTATGTTGTTTAGAAGAGTGAAGAACGATCTCACCTATTATATCCAATCCCCATTGATCGAAAGGTTTCTCAATGTTGACTGGTTTCAGAGGCAATGATGGTTTCTTTTGTCTCCCAGCAGCAGTTTGACAAACTTTACATTTCCTTATGTAGCTATGCACATCTTTGAATAGTGTGGGCCAGTAATAACCTGCGCGGAGGATTTTATGTGCAGTAGCATCTCCAACATAATGTCCACCTGCTGATCCATCATGGAGTTCTTGCTAGACCTTTTCAACTTCAGATTTCTCAAGACATCTAAGGAGAACAGAATCATAATTCATTCTAAAAAGTACATCGTTCACGAGCTGATATTGCTTAGCCTTCAACCTTAGAGCTCTTTTCTTAGTGTAATCGAGGTTTGAAGGAGAATATCCATTCTTTAGATAAAATATGATATCAACGTTTAATGATTCAACATCGTTTAGGCTTACCTCGTACATTTGTATCTCTGCAGATGGTATTTCGGAAATAAGCGATGCTCTAGCCAACATTTTGCAAAAAACCTTGACCTTTTACAATACTTGCTGGTTTGATTTCTATGTCGTATTCTTGTAAGGCAGTAACCTAATTGGCTCTTTTCTCACCCACATCTTTTTGTACTAAGAGATTTCTTACCGCTGGAAACAGTACTATGATTTTTGTATGGGTTTTAAGCAAAAAGGGTTTGAAATATTTAATCGCTTTGAAAACAGCATAAGCTTGTTTCTCTATGTTTGAATAATTTAATTCAATCCCCTATAGATTTGAACTGAAAAAAGCAATTGGGGCCTCTGCCTTATCTTGATTTGCTTGAGTGAGTATTGCAGCATATGATCTATCGAAGGAAAATGTATATAAAATGAAAGGATTAGAAAAATTTGGAGTTGCTAAAGATGGAGTGTTAACAATCGCTTGTTTGATCAAATTGAATGCCTCATATTCATCTTGGCCCCATTTGAAGATTGAGTTCTTTTTAATCATTGCTTGTAAAGGAGATACGATCCTTGAAAAATCTAGAACAAATCTCTTTACAAAATTAATTTGGCCAAGAAAAGATTGCATAGCTTTCTTATTGTGAGGTAGGGGTATTTCAGAAATCTCTTTGATTTTGTCAGGATCAATATGAATTTAAAATTTTGACACTATGAATCCAAGAAGTTTTCCTTCACTTAATGCAAAAAAGGTTTTTTTTTTTTTTTTTTTATTTTATCGGATTAAATGAAATTCCATACCTTTAACAATGTTGGAAGATCTGTTTTAAATCTTTGAGATGATTGCCTCGCTTCTTGGAGTATACAGTTATGTCATCTAAGTATATTACCACTGATTTGTTTACTAATCCCTTAAATGCGATGTCCATGGCCCTCTGAAATGTGGCACCAACGTTGATCAGACCAAAAGGCATCTTTTGATATGCATAAGTGCCCCATTTCATTCTGAACGTGGTCTTTAACTGATCATCGGGATGGACCAACACTTGGTTGTAATTAGAGAAACCATCCAAGAAGGACATTAGTTCTGATCCTGCAACTGCCTGCATTATTTGCTACATGGGAGGCAAAGGAAAATTATCTTTTTGGCAGGCTTTGTTAATATTTCGAAAGTCAATGCAAATTCTAATGTCTCTATTTTTATTTCTAACGGGAACCATTTTGGAAACCCATTTAGAATGTCGGGCGGGAAAAATGATTTTGGCCTTCAATAAATTATTGAGCTCATATTTGATCTGGTTTTCTAGATTAGGATGGATCTTTCTCAGCTTTTGCTGGATAGGTTTTTCGTCGTTTATCATTGGGATAGTATGTTGGATGATAGAAGTGTCATAAGTCTTGAGTTCATCATAGTTCCAAGCAAAGACACTTTTGTATTGTTTCAAGAGATGGACATACGCTAATTTTTCTTCAGGAGCCAGGCCAACGCCTAAGTTGATATTCTGTGGTTTGGTATCAGTTCCTAGATTTACTAATTCATAGTTCAGAGTTGAACTTTGAAGTTTTGAATTGGTAGATCTTTGAATCGATCTTTCAGATCATATAGGTCTTCTAATTTGACTACTGACTTTGGCATAGCATTATTAGTGCTATCTTGTTGCAATTGTCTGTCATGTTGGTCCTCATCAATTATCTGATTGGTGTAAGATCCCTCAGATGTGAGGAAGCTTACAATATCAGGATCATCATTGAAAATCCTCCAATTGGTAATGTTATCAGGAATCGAGGGTCTAAAAAATAATTCGATTCAAAATCTATCAGGGCTATAGTCTTCTGAGGGAATGAGCTTGGAGGCTACATTAGCTAAGAGGCCTGCACTAGCATTTTGGAGTCTGGGAATTGATGAAATATTGAATGCTATAAAATGTTCAGTCAGATCTTGAACTAAAGATTGGTAATGCTTTAAATGACCTGATAGGCAATGTATAGTATTGTGTACTTGTCTAATTACAATTTCAGAGTCTCCGAAGACTTGTAGATATTTGATGTCTAATCCAATTGCTTTATATAATCCTTGGACTAAAGCCTCTAATTCTGCGGTATTATTGGTGCAATCGAACTCAATTCTACAAGTTAGCATAGTTTTGTTTCCCTCTGGACTAATTAACACACATCCTGCTCCTGCTCCTTCGTTAGACTTAGAACTGTCAAAAAATAACTTCCAAAATAAAGATTTATTTACAAGACTATCTATATAGTTAATTCATTTACAACTATTTGTTTGAGAAAAATTTTCTATTTAAGATAAAACATAATGTTCTAAGTAAGGTGAAGTATAAGCATTAAAATTTCCTAATAAAGAATCAACAAAATAGTTTCCAATGATATTATTGTTGTATGCTACCAGTTCATTTTCTCCTTCCAATTCTGTTACTATGTATTTTTGATGTCTTTCTTGCTCAACCTTTATCGGATTTGGTTTACCATTGTAAGGGAGCCACATGTGCGACCAATCAATTTCAAAGTATCCATGAAGTTTTTCTGACCAATCTCTGCTAAGAATTAAGCCATAAAATTCTGGAATATCTGCAACTAAAATGTCGATAACTTGGCATACATTTGGATTAGATGACAGCCTTATGGTCACCTGATTCAATTCGCCGATCACTTCAACTTGCGATTAATTCAACTGAACTATGCGCACAATAGATTTTTGAGGTTGAACGTTCAACTTTGCACATATTGACTTTGGTAAGATATTAGATGAAGCTCCAAAATCCACTAAACAATTATGCAAATATTTGTTGAAAAATTCATAAGTAAGAAGAAATGGAGGAGTATGAGATCTCTACCTTCCTCCAATTAAAGCAATATTGTTTGGATCAACTTTATTATTCACATTAGTTGGAGGTCTTCCCATCTCATGGGAAGCTTGAGAGATTACAACGGAGGGAAGAGGTGCAACTGGTACAGCATGTAATTATTTCAAAAGTATCTTTTGCTGATGTTTTAACTTGCTCAATTCATAAAAAGTGATGTTAGCCCTAGTCTTCTTCATGTCTTCTATGATATTATACTCCATTTCATCCGAAACAATCAATGTTTTAGATGGAGTTGGTGAATCCGTTTGGACTGGGCTTTTTTGAGTCGCTTTAGGTGTCGTTTTCTTGGTTGTGACTTTATCCTTAGGCGTTGAGCTTGCACTCTTTGGCTTAGGAGTAGGTTGAGGAGGATCGCGTTGATTTCTACTTCGAGTATTAACTAGTGATGCCTCTTGATCCTCTTCATCTAGGAGGATGAAATCCCACATACCTTGTACTTTTACGACTTCTTCTTCATCAGTAAGTTCTTCAATAGAAATTTCCTCTTCTTCTTCTTTTGATTTAGCACTTGTGATAGCATTGGGAGGCTTTGAATCGGTCGAAGGGTTTCTTCTATAAGGTTTGTACGGTTTTTTAGAAGAAGTTTCTGCTACTTATTTCTTAATGTCAACCATTTTGTTAGACATGGTTTTCAAAACTTTCTGCAATCCTTCTAAATCGAACAGATCTTTCGATTGTTTTTTCTTGGGATATTCCTTAAAAGTAACCTTCTTAGATTTTCGTTCCTCTACAACGTTTTTCTTTTCTAAGGCTATGATACATTTCTCTACCACTATTGCTTCCTTCATATTGTCAGCTAAAGTTGTTTTGTTAGCCCTATCAACGAAGATTGCTATGTTTGATGGTAAAGAAGAGATGTACCATTCACTTCGCACTTCTTCGCTAGGCTTGGAAGCAGTAGGAATTTTATTCAACAGTTTATTGAAACGTGAATTAAAATCTTTGATAGGCTCTTTTGACTCAGCCCCAAGGTTAGACAGGTCATTGATCAGTGTCGTCGTAGACCTGTCATCACCAAACTTAGTCAAGAATTGTTCTTGGAAGATATCCCAACTAGTGATAGATCCAAATGGTAATGAGAAATACCATGATCCGGTTGCTCCTTGCAGAGTGTAGGGAAAGAGTCGGACGACAACATCTTCATTAGTAACTCCATTGAGATTTATGGATAACATAAAGTTATTTATATGTTCTTCTGCTAGCATGCCTGCTTCAGGATTAAACTTAGGCAGCCATTTTTCAGGATTGGCTAGTATTTGACTCAAGGGTGCAAGCATTAAGACTGCCCCTAGTTTATTCCATGGAGATTAGGCCATCGTTGAACTACTAACAGGGGAAAGTACAGAAGATGATCCCCGTGGTTGGGAAGATGAGGATATTACGATTCCAGATGTTTGAGAAGGATATGTGGAAGTTCTAGTGGACTGATGGGCAATAATCTGAAGTGGAGGGGTGGATGGTTGACTTCGCAGTGGAGAGATTGAGATGGATGATGATGATGAAAGAGTCTCGCTATCAGACCCTTTAGGTGATTTCCTTGCTCTCTTCCTTGTAGGTAGAGGTAACTTAGTTGGCTCAATACCAAACTTTTCGCTCTTTAATCTAGTGAGAGGATGAGCAGGGTTATATTGCGAAGTCACACTGCCTTGAGATTTATCATATCTTTGAGGTGATATAGAAAATCGCTGAAGTTTATGGATCAAAAATTCAACTTCAGGAGGTTCAATAGTAGATTTATTTGAAATGTCAGGGTTTGTGGCAATGGCTATTGTTCTTTCGACTTCTTTCTCAAGATTTAAATATTCTAAGCGTGATGGAGAAGTCCGGGGAGATGATGAGTGTGATTTACTCTCAGAATGGTATTTAGATTTAGAATTACTTGCCATTCACAGCTCGTGGCCCTCCTTCTAGCGCCAAATATGTTGAAGCACCGAAAATTGGGTCTACAACAAGGGGGATACCCACTCGGTTCGGACCTTGGTTAGCAGTTCCTTTTCTGTTTGGTATAGTGGGTCCGACTGGGGATATGGGACCAGTTTCCCAATATATGTGTGTGTGTGTGTTGAGAATTGATATTTCCTTTCTAAAAGTTCCTAAGTGAAATTATTTTATTCTAAATCTAATCTAATAACATGCAATTGTATTCTAATAAACAGAAATATATAATTCTAAACTAACCCGAGATGTAATCTTTTTGTTATGTGATCTAAAATTATTTCAAATAAAAATTGGTAATAAAGATCATTCAACTGCTATGAGAAAAGAATTCAATGAAGATAAACCACTTCGTATAAAAAGTTAGATGAAACAGTTGTGAAAAAGATATCGCATAATAAGCTACTCATATATTAAGCATAAATAAATAGTTATCACCGTACAAAAGTGCCAAATGATAACTCAAGCATTCACACATCCATACATAAATAACTAAACATAAATATCACTTTAACACATAGACAAAAATAGTTAAGAGATAAAAGTACCATTTATAACTAGTTCTACTCATGAGCTTCAAGCAATAATGATTTATCTCTTCTTAATCCAACATCCACTAAGAGTACAAAAGTGCAACATCAGTAGTAGATATTAAATGCAGATATCAATAAATCTTGTTCCATTCATTCATCAAAACCTCCTCGGAGGGTGAAAAATTGCATGTTCTGAGGACAAGTTTTTGACAAATTTCAAGACCCTTCTCTAAATGCATGAGAAGGGTTTAAATACTACTAACTAAATCTAAAAATAATTTATTACAAAAATGTAGGATGCGGTTTAAATGACTGTCATCATTTCAGGCAAAAATAAAGCAAAATTAACACTAAAACTAAATCTAAAACTAACTATCTGTGTATCTGTTCCTTGAAATCGCACGCGTTCAGCATTTGCTTGAGGAGAGTTGGCTGGCCGACTTCCGACTTTAGCTGTCCTGCGAAAACGGAATCGGCAAGAGCTAGCGCCATCTTTTCGGTAGAGTTGATGATGCATTTGAGAGTCATGCACTAGCTGTGTGGTTTTACCAGATACGCCCAGTAAGAATCCCAATTCAACTTAGTTAATCTTTTGATTGATTCTGCCTTTTCTTGAGCCTTCTGCCTCCAACCTATCTGCAAATGTTATACTTATCTGCATACCATTTTTAAGATATCTCTGATAAATACCACTGGTTTTAGAATTCAAGTTTTACTTTTAGTATTCTTTCCTACAAATTTCTGGGCTTACGGGTGACTGAGCAATTAGAGGCTTTCCTCTTCAAGGGGTTTTGCCTAGCCTAGCATCGGAAACTGCCTCTGTTTCTCAATCCAGGCTTCCCTGGTGCGATTTTCACCTCTCACGTGCTTTTTGTTAGAGGATATAAAGCTTAAATTTTGTGGAAATAATGACTTCGCAGGTTTTTTTTAATCTCGAGCCTTAAATTGTTTGTTTGTAATGTCAGCGCCATCCAGTACCCATTTAACCATGTCCGTGTATGGAAGTATTTTTTGGGCCTCACCGCTATTCGGTGCAAGAACGAGAAAGCTAGCTCTGTAATAAACGCCTCAGAAGACCCATGTGAGCTTGTAGTAGCTGTAACCTCCATCACTTTGGGATTTTCTTCCTCAAGTAGACTATACATGCCTTCCCAGGTAGTAATACCAACATCTTTGTTACAAGTGGTGTCTGTATATAACGACGTCATTTCTTTCTCTTCTGAGCTCGGAGCTTTCCCCTTCTTTCCCATAATATCCTAAACACTGCTATGCATAGTTCTCTACTCTTCGTTCCTGCAGTTTACAAATGAGATGAGAATGATGATAAGAAAAAGGTGACGGGAAAGCTTTAAATGCTGAAAACATATAAAATATATCACCTTACGTGAAATGGGTCTCCGATTAGATCAAAACCATATTTCATTAATGATTGCCAACTAACTCATTGATTAACATTAATGCGCATAACTAGGTCTCAGTTTATGGAAAAAAGCGTGTTCGAGCAACGAGCCCTAAAGATCTGCGATAAGGCGATTTGCGATTTGCTTCGCAATATCGCAGATCGCAATATCACGAAATCGCAATATCGCAGGTTCGTAGCGTATGACAATCATCCATTCATGTGTTTTCAGTGAAATGCGATTTGCGATATGCGTTATCGCATATCGGCGGTTTGAGGTATTTCAACGTAAGTGATGTTTGAGGCATGCGATGTGATGAATGTTTTTAGTGCGTAGTTTCGCATCGCGATTTCACAATCTTAGAATTCCGCTTATAGGTAGGTATCCATTACCCTTTTTGCGATGCGATATTTTTTAAGGAATGATTTTATCCTAACTTATCATAAAACTTAAGCTTTTTGGATTTCTTGGGAGTATTCTCCTAAGTTTATGACAGTGAATTTTATTAAAGAAGGAAATACAAGCATTAATCGATTTTTTAAATTCTTAATAAGGGTCCCCCACTCATTTAGTATTAGTGATAAAACTAAATAAGAAGGGGGGTTGTTACCGGCCACAACAGAACCAAAGCCTCAAGGTATGGTTCAAGACCAATCACAGTATTTCAATGCATATCAAAATAACCCTTCTATGCAATATTTTTCTCTAACATGGTGCTTGCCTACTCAACCTTGGATGGCTCCTCCTTTCCCAAATCATCTTTGGCAATAGGAGTGGATGAATTCCTCTTTTGGAGGCCCTTAATAGGCTATAATGCAACCACCCATGAAAATTTAAGAGATGTGATAGTTGTCAACACATGGGAAGACTAATACAATCAGATGGGATGTCGTTGCAACCATATCTAGTACTAGAACCCTTTGAAAAATGGGCCCTTGACTTTGTTGGACCTAGGGTTGTACCACCAATTTGTATTATGAGTTATGCATGGCATCAATTCTTCTTATTTGTCCATTCTAATGAATGGCTCCCCCACTCCTTTTTACCATGCAAGGTGAAGTTTGAGATAAGGTTGTCCCTTCTCACCCCTCCCAGTATTTCTTTTGGTGGCTGAGGGCCTCAATAGGCTCATAAAGGATGCTTCCCTCTAGAATACCTTCTGAGGCATCTCATTGGGCCATGAAGATCTTCTCTCCCATATACTCTTCGTAGATGACATCTTAATTTTTGTGAATGGAACTTATAAATGTTTCACAGATATTTTGGACTCTTATACAACTTCTAGCATGCAAATCAATAATCTAAAATTTATTTTCTATTCTTATGGACTTTCTTAGGATGAAATTCAATTTATAGCAGACCTCACTACCATTGGGGTGGAAGAAATAGGAAATGGTTTCAAATACTTGGGATTTTTCCTCAAGCACATAATTAGCTTAAAATAGACTCGATATGGATTACGGCAAATATAGAGAAGAGAATTCATAATTGGCATCAATGGCTATTCAAAGTGGGACGTTTAGTTTTGGTAAAATCGACAATTGAAGCAATCCCAAACGATTGGTATATTCTTGTGTAGATACCCAACGATATTCTTTGGAAAATCAATCAATTTGCCTCAAGATTTTTTTGGACAGGGAAATAAGACAAACATCCCTTAGTACTAGCTTCTTCAAAATATCTCTCTCTTCCAAAGGCACTTGGGGGCTAGGAGCTTAAGAATAATTTTATCTTCTCTAAGGCACTTTCTACAAAGAGTGTGGAGATTAATTGATGGTGAAGGTACTTGGTCATGGATGAAAAAAGATAAATATATTGGGGTTGATCCTATTGTAGACTAGATTATAAATTGAGCTAAAGAATTTCTAAATGGATTTGTTTTATGGAAAATTGTTATCCAATCTTTCTCTCTTATAGGCCAAGGAAATTGTTGGAAAATTGGGGACATTTTCCTAGTCCTTATTAGGAAAGACCCTTGGATTGGCATCCAAAGAACTCATTATCTTCTAGATGCTCTAATACATCATCTCAATAGGGAAGAATTATTTTATCTCAACAAAGTGGTAAGGGAAAACACATAGATTGTAGAATGAAGTGGATGTAAAATAATGACCTCCAACTCAATGGATAGCTAGTGATATACTAGGACATTTGTAACAATTCCCTGCAAGCCTCATTAATTTATCTCTTATCTTGTAGTGATTCTCTAATATGGGATCCTAATCCTACTAGAAACTACTCTCCAAAAGTAGGATACATTTCTCTTATCTCAAAAGACAAGATAATCCCCTCACCATGATGGGGGAGAAAATTATGGAAAATAAAATTCCCAACAAAATCCAAACTATTTATGTGGTTTCTCTTAAAAATAAAGTGCCTACCTTGGTTAATTTACAAAAGTAAGCATGTCAATGGTTGGGACTCTGCTACTTATGTGGAGCTGCTTCAGAATCCATTTATCATTTATTTATGTTATGCCCTTTCTCTCAAGTAATATGGACATAAATAATATAGGACTAAGGAAACACTTATATTTGGGAAGGCTCCTTAATAGAAGTAGCACTCCAAAAATGGTGGAGCTTACCCCCCAAAAAACATCATAAAGGTCTTCCTCTACTGGTTGCTTGGGGAATATGGCTAGAAAGAAACCACACCATCCTTGAAAACAAGCCTCCCTATATGAACAAGATTGTTGTACAAAGCATTGTTATCCTAAACACTCATGCAAAAAAAACCACTCATCTAGTGTGTTCCTCCAAACCTAAGACTTCAATTCAAAATAACATGCCATGATATTTTTTTTATGAAACTTCCCAAAGGGGTCCATCCTGAGGGGGTTGTAGGGCGGATAATATTCCTATATAATAATTACTCTATCTTTTTCTCATCGGGGCTTGGAGAATCTACAAGTAGTTATCCATAACTAATTAGCTTGTCTTATTCTTCAACTAGCAAGAGAATTTGACCTCACTCAGATTTACATTTATGGGGACTCACATATGGCTTTCATTTGGATGAAAATATTGTCAAGTTTACTTGACTACCATCTACATCACACTTTTCAACACATCTTACGTCTAAAGTCTTATTTCTCTCATATATATTTTGATCATGTATTCAATAATCAAAACAAGACAACATATGCACTTTACAAGGAGGGTTTGTCAATGGAAAAAGGCGCATGGAAAATGATAAAGTCCGAGATGAATCCCAATCTGAAGATTTACATGAACGCTGGATCCGCATAGTTCCATTATGAACACCACTGAATAGTTTTTAACTAATGGATAATGCTTCATCTCTTTGGTTATTATACCATGTTAATTAAATATACTTTTGACTTAAAATTTTGCGAACTGATGTTTATGTAAATTTTAAATTGTAATCTTTTGGATTGTTAAGAGAAAAGTGACAGAGTTTCTTTTTTTGGACAGCTATGGAATTCAACATTCTAGGCTAGCTCAAGGAAGGCAACCCTCAAATTGTGTGCTTAGAGGCATGTACTGTGTAATTTTATCATGTCATAAATCAAATTAATTTTTTTTTTTCCTTGAAAAAAATAGAAGAAAGACAAATTTGATTACCTACAAATACCAATATTGTAACAAAAAATCTCCACTTGAGGTGGAGTGAAAGTACAATCATAAATACATGGAAAGAAATCAAGGTTTCGTGTCATCTTATCGAACCTTTGCCTTTGCTTATAAACCTCTGGTTCAAAGTCCAACAATGTATTTATACATGAAAAAATGTGATTATCTTATAAATAGAAATCCTATAAAATGTCAATGCTATAAAATGTCCACTTGATGTGGTGTCTAGTAATGATATGTCTTCAAACAACTAAGAATAAAAACTAAAAATACACCATCCCAATCATATATCTTAAAACAAAAAATGAATCTTAAAAAACCACCAAAAAGCTCACTAAGGCAAATGAGGTCCAATATCAAAGGGTATCTACGCAACCTCTTATTTAAAAAAACAAAACAAAACATGAAGCTTCAAGTGGACAAAAACTCACAAGCGCCTTCAAATAATGTTCATTATAAGTTTAAAGTGCCTTTTTCTATACATTATTTTAACATTTTGTTCAACTAATATTATGAATGTAGTTATGAATGTTTGATTACACATATATTAGCAATGTGCATTCTGTAATTTAATATGTGTAACATAACATGTAATGTTGATAAAGTGAAAAAAATAAATAATAATATGAAATATGTAAAGATATAAAAATAAAATAAAAAATCATAATAATGAATAATATCAATATATTTATTATAATTTCTTTTAAATATGATTAATAACTTTGTATTTTGTTTTTTTTTTAATCCTTTTTAAGTTCAAAAATAAAAATATTTTTTTAAAGTTAGACAACATTTCATTCTAACTAATTAAAAAAATATATGTTCCTCTATTGTATTGCTAGGAGGGAAACCAATCCAATAACATAGTTACAAAGATTTTTTCCATATAACTAGATTATAAAAAGTAACATAGTAGTAAAACTATTTTGTTATTAGGAGAGCTATTATAAGGCTTGTATATCTAGTATGAGTAGCAAATTTACTACTTAATGAAAGAAAAAGAAAATATCAACTTGAACATGTTAATGTAAGGAAGGGTCCACTTGAATTGTCTCTGGATTCTCATTTTCCTTGAGGGTGGGAAATCCAGAATTGCAATCTTCTTGGCTAGTAAAGACACTTTTTTATCCACTTTCTCGATTCTCCATTGAAAAGTATCAATGAAAAGGAGTATATTTTGTTTGGCTTCACTCCTCCCCACTGACACCTTCCCAACAATTGTCTTTACTTGCGACTAAAGATCAATAGAATAGAGATATATATTATAACAACCATGGTTGGTACTAGTGTCTGGGACCCAATGTCCCACATTTTCTTCAATCTCCTATTCCTAGGGAAAATGCCTCTCCACGTAAGTTTATGTTTTTGTGATGTTTATTTCGTTCATAACTATCAGTGGAGTGTGCTCCCAGTAGTTAGTTTCCAAATTTTTGGCAATTCTTTGAGCCTGCATGCAAGGTTGTGCAAGTCACCCATGATGACCATAGAAACCCTGATCAGTGCCAAGATGGGGCATAATGAAAGGTGAATGCATAGCAAGAATGCACTAATGACACAAAGAGGGAGAAGGGTGCAATAGCCACCAAGGATGTCAATAAATGGAAATCAATGGAGACCAGCAAAGACAGATGACCAATGGTTTGAGGGGGGAGGGAAAAGATGAGTGGGACAAGTTGATGAAGCCAATCTAAAGACAAGAAAAACAAAGATGGAACCATAACAATAAGATTAACCATAGTAGGCTAAAAATACCAACTTACCCAAATCAAAAAGGGAAGGGGTGGGCCAGCCAAGGTGTCACATTTATTTAAGAAGCCAAGACCAATGATTATGTCAATAGCCATTGTGGGTGAGGATGGTGGTGAGAGAAACCTATAGTGATGAGGAAATAAATAAGGAAACAACATTTACAGAGGCACTAAATTGTGATGTCCATAATAAAAGTTGAATGTATTGCGTGCTATAGGTGGTACACCTTCGCACCGCCTAGTCAAACCTTGGATTGAATGCAAAGGACCAACATTAGCTCATTCTCATTAACATGTGTGGTATTCATGGTGGCACCCCCTCTGAGGAAAAATAAATCTATATTGATTGTAGTTGGTACATTAATAATGGTTGGGTTTAACAAAGATGTGATACAATAGAATTATTGCATTTATGAATAACATAGCTTAGGATTAGTATTAGTAATGGTATGTGACATCACTAACAACAATATACAAAAGAACATATAATATGAGAAATATATTAATGCTAATGATGACTAAATTTATAACTCAAACCAAAATTTGCACCAAAAAAACAATAAAATGTACCAATCATCACCATATAAAAGCATTGACCCTTGAATACAAACTTTTTTGGTTGAAGTTCTTGTAGCATCAAAAGGTCTTCTACATTAGGTTGGTGTCTTAGCATGTAGAATATATTTGATTGCCTCTCTAGGTGCTTGCTTGTTGAAGTGATATTATGATTCTTTTTCCTAAGGTTAACTTAGAAAAAGTACATAATTAATCTAATTAATTATTGTGGATTATTAGGCAAAAGTTCTAAGAAAAAATAATAAAATTATTTAAGTGACTTAGATAATAAAATAATTTAAGTGACTTAATATAATCTCAACCGTTGATCTCAAGTGAGGCTTAGGATTTAGTCTTATCAATTGATCACTTCAGAAATTAGGGTTAGGGGTTTTGGCTTAATGAAGTTATAAAATAAACCTAAGGGAGAGGTGAAGACACACACTTGTGGAGGAAACAATTTTCTCTGAAGTGAGAGGCTTGATTAGACTAAAGAGAAGTGAGGAGAAGTGCAACAGGGAATTTTGGGGGAAATTCTAGGAGGCTAAGTTCAGGAAAGAGGGAGGCCAAGTTGCTGAAGAAGAGGGCCAAATTGCAGAGGAGGCTAAATTATTCAAAGAGGCCAATTTCTCCAGTGTGCAAGGGTCATATGACATAGGGAGAAAAGGAGGTCAATTTGTTGGTGAGACTTGTTAATTCTCCATGATCGATTTGCTTTAGGTGGTTCAATTTCCAAAGGTTGAATTCCTTGAGGTTGATTTCCCCATTGGGGTCGAGTTTCCAGGTGCCTAAAAGTTATATTTTTCTATGTATTCATTGTGGTTCTAACCCATAATTTTCCTAAGAAATTTAATGAAGGAATATTGTGTTGGGTGTAAATGTGTTGTTGTGGTGTGATTGATATCTTTATGTTATTTTCACTACATTTTAAAGTTAATATACTAGTGTATTTACTATTTGGAAAATTAAAAATTATTTGAGATAGATATTTTATGGGGTATAAATAAAACTTTGAAGTAAAATAAATTAAATATGGTATAAGAAAAATTAACATGGTATCAAAGCAATAAAAACTCCGTGGGAGAGATTAGAGATCACAAGGGTTTTACAATAATGAATTGTTTTACAGTAAAAGAATTTTTTATTTTGTAGCAAGGTTTTGTGGCTGAAGTCGATCTAGATATATGGCATCATCAAGTCTAATATATCAAGATATGTTGGAGGGGGTTGTAAACTTTAGGCCATGGAAGGAGGGAATCACCCTTGTCTTAATGGAAAATGGTTCATGGGAAATTTCAAACCAAGTGATTCAGGTTCCTCAAGATGCTACCCAAGCAGTTGAATGTAAGTCAAAAGGTATAAGAGCCTAAACATCATTTTGTGTGGTGTAAATGACCACATAATCCCTCACATAACGAAAAAAGATTCAACCTATCAGATGTGGTTGACCTTGACTAAGTTGCAGCATAGTTACAACGAGAACAAAAATATGGTGCTAAAGGTAGAAGTTGAATAACATCGAAATGAATAGATCTGATACTATGGCCCCATAATTCACAAAGATTCTATAGGTTTGCAATTAATTTTCAACCATTGGGAAAGAGGTGGCCACGATGGATCTTTTTAAAGTAGCACGGAAAGGTTGTACCAAGAAATGGGATATATTTATGATATGTATCCTAGCCATGGATAAACTTAATGATTGATCCAAATTGTGGGATGATTTCACCCAAAAGGAGACCTGGGAAGAATCTATAAGTGGTGGGCAACAAAAAGGTGGATATAATGAGAACCTTGCTCTTGTTGGGTAAGCAAAGAATGGAAAGGGTAAACCCAAACAAACCCATAGTGGAGGAGCATCTTCACAAGGGAAGAAAGACATGAGAAAAGTCAAGTTCTTTGCTTGTCACAAGTTTAGCCATTATTTTGAACAATGTCCAAACAAGAATAAATGCAAGTGGAAGATAACAACAATTAGACCTACACAGATGGATGAGTTGGCTAACAAATTCAAGAAGGAATTTTATCTAGTATCCTATCTTTCTGGAACCATTACAAGAGGGGTGTTGTTTGTAGACAACTGAGCATCTTGTCACATGACAATAGAGTCATGATATCTTCAACTATATGGCCAAGGAGAATATAGATCTACATTTGGAGCTTGGTGACAAAACTAGGTATGCAATGGAAGCCATTGGTAGTATACAATTCCATATATACTTAGGGAGTCTTATAGAGGTAAAAGAGGTGATGTATGTAACTGGGTTAAAGAAGAATTTACTCTCAACTTCAGCGATGGAAGATAAAGGACTTGAGGTTAGTTTCACGAGAGTTGAGGTAGTTGTCAGGTCAAAAAGAGTTGATCCTAGCAAGAGGTGAGTCATAAGAAACAATGAGAATAATTTGTTTTTGTTGAGAGGATAGCTAGTGAAATCCCTAGTATATAATAGTGATATCTAGAGTGAGATTTGGCATAGGAGGATGGGACATCTACACTACAAGGATCTAACACTATTACAAGAAAGTCACTAGTTTTCTGGAGTTTAGTATAGAGCATGATGGTGTCTGTAAGGGATGCATGCTTGGAAAGAAATCCAAGGCAACACTTCTTAGCAGTGAGACTAGATCCAAGAGTGTGTTGTATTTGGTGCATTCTATCATTTGTGGTCCTATGTCAGTGGAGTCTATCTCAAGTTGTAGTTATTTTGTGACATTGATATATGATTATTCTAGGAGGACATGTATTTACTTCCTAAAGACCATGGATGAGGTCTTTGGTCAGTTTCAAGAGTTCAAATATCTTATGGAGAACCAAACTAGGAAGAAGATCAAGATCTTGAGATCAAATAATGGGGGCAAGTATACCTCCAACGAGTTTAAGGATTTATGCAAGGAACCAGGAATCAAGGAAGATCTTTAAGTGCCCTAGAATTCGTAGCATAATGGAGTGGCATAGAGGAAAAACAATAGTATATTCAGATCAATCAGGGCCATGATCTATGATCAGGATTTTCCTATGTTCTTATGGGTGGATGCATGTAATATAGTTGTATACTTGCAAAACAAGACTCCTCACAAGGCAGTGGAGGACATGACTCGTAAGATGGTTTTTATAGAAGTAAAACTAGAGGTTACACTAGTAGTATAGGGGTTAAAAGGGGTTTCCTCTCAAGAGTGGAGATGTTTTGTCTCTGGTAGAGAGCCAAATTTTTTGTTCTTGTTATTTTGTTTTGGTAGCAGTTTGATGAAATACACACATGTGCACTAATAATAAGAAGAAAAAGCATAAGCTAACGAGAAAAGTAAAATGACTCCACAAATTGTTATCAAGTAACGAAGAACCACACTACACTACTTTGCCCTAGATTCTTCAACATTATCCATTTACATTATCACTTAATGGGTGGTTGAATTAGACCTAGACTTCCATCTATGAGAATCTCCTTTGGGCATGATGAAAAGTGGGCATAAAAGTGGACATAGAGATTGTAGCATAGATACACAGTGTTTTTTATTCAATCAATGTTTTACGAGAGTATAAACATGAAATTTGCTAATTTATTGTAGTATATTATCTCCATAATCATGCTAATCAAACTCTAAAAGTTAAATAGTGATGTAAAAACCTTGGAAGAATTCTTAAAAACAAACATACACATATATATTTAAATAAATAACAAAAAAAGCATAGTCAATTCCATTTAATCATAAATCCAACATTTAGTTTGCATATCACAATCACATAAATTATATTATTCGTTAGATAGCATCAACAAAAAGTATGTGTTACACCTACAAGGACGTATGACATGTATGATGTAACATGGTTATGCAACATTAACACAAAGGTAATATAATTAAAGTCACATTTAGGATTGGGAATGTAATGATCTTTCCTCATGGTTTGCTTGTGTTGGTGTCTCATGTCCTGTATTTTACTAATTGAGGTATTTGTTTGTGAATGTCAGATCCTTGATCTTGACATTAGAATATGATGTCAAGTAACCTCACAGAAAAATATGGTAATATATTCTTGTTGACCTAAAGTGATTTGTTTTGGAAACAAAGATTAGAAAAAACAAACACTAAATAATCTAGTTATATTAATAGCCACATTACCCTATAATTAGTTGTTTTAACTAGAAGAGAACTGTTCAAGATCATGAGACAAGATGGATTGGGTAGTGTTAAGGAATTTGTAAGTCCCACTCTTATTTCCTAACAGTCAAGGATTATTACATCATATTGGATTTATCAATGTATATTGTGTGGTTTTCCATAAAGTTGAAATGGTCATGCATGTATGTGGAACTATAGGGTTTTTTATTTTATAGACACGGATTGTTGTTAAGTACAACAACTTATTTTTGTCCCTCTTCATTAAAAGGGCATCCTTTTTGGGCACAATTGAATTATAAGACAGTGATTCATGTGTGGAAAGTGACTTATAAACATTCTTATACTTTTGTAGCTATTGATGGATATAATCATGTATCTTCCTATTCACGAACATCATATGATGTACTTCAAGAGTGCTTTTAAAATTGACAAATCAATAATGAAGAGTCCATATAGATGTTGGAGATAAAATATTAATCTCCCCTAAGCTTAAGATAATTGGATATTAGCATCAACACATATAGGAACTTAGTGGTGAAAGATGATCAGAATTGACATAGGGATCTACAAAAGTGAACAATAAGAACCTTGATGCTTGCAACATTACCTTGAGGAGGGGAAAATTATGTTTCGTTTTCCAAACATGGAAAATGAGTGCACTATAGTTTAATAAAAAATGTTTTCCTATTATATATGGTTTTATCCTTTATCAAAAGATTCACCAAGACTTCACTTTGTTTTATAATTCTATGAAATTTCTACCAATACTTTACAAATTTTATAATTCAATGAAAGATTTGCCAAGATTTTACACTATGTTATAATATAGTAAAATATTTGAATATATATCCATCTCACCTTATTACTCCTATTTTGTATGTGTGATCATGACTATGAAATCCAGTGTGGAAGTAATTGTTGGCTAGGACAAGTATTATAAACAATTTAAGCGTTAAATTATTTTCTTGTAACCAATAATAAAAAAATGGAATGTTGGCTTGAAGGCAGGGAACCACGGATCAAATTATGAGTGAGAGCTGAGAAGTGGGATATGGAGAAAAAAAGGGCAACACTCTCACCCACGAAGATGGACGAGGTGGCATATTTGATCAAGCCATTGCTTGGAAGGTAGCAATATATGTGATTGGACAGGGGGAATGCCCATAGTTTCTTGTTCTTGAATGGGATGGAAGAAGGTGGTTGTCATTATTCTAGCATGTACATGAAGAAATGCAAGAAAGATAGTGACAAAGGAAAAATGTGACGGATATTAGAAGAAAGCAATGTTGGTAAAAAAAAAGAGAGAGGACATGACGAGAGAGAGAGAATTCCTTTGATGTTGGACATGGAACGCATGGAGAAACGTTGCAATTTTTAATGAGCCTTGAGCTCTAAAAATTGGGTGTTATTCCCTTTATTGATGTTTTTGAGGCCACTAGGTTGTGTGTGTCCAATCCTAACAAGCCAATGTGAGGCTTAATGGATGACCAAATCACTATGGTGTTGGTTGTATAATTGTTAACCACTTGGATAGGGAAATATGAGTCAATGTGGTTCTTGCTGGAGAGAGTTGTTAACCACCTAGATAGTGGAGAGGTCATCTAGACAGTGGATTCAACCTCCTAGAATAAGCAATTCCCTATTTGGAAATTGAGTTACACCTTATGATTGGAATCAAATAATTAATTCATTATGGTTTTTACTTTCATAGGGCAATTGAGAAATTACCTGGATAGTGGGCTCCATATCTTTAGTGTCTATCAAGCTTTGGTGTGAATTTTCCTTGAACAAGGATCCCTTCAGACTTTGGATCTAATTCGAGGGTGGTGATGCAGGAGCATTGACTCAAAACTATCATTGTATTTTAGTAGACATAGGGGGGTTCTTGTGTTTTCAAGGAAGTTGGCTTCCTATGTATGTAATTATTAATGTTTTGAGTGGTTAAAGTAGGAATTAATTAGCTAAGTGTGAAGATATTTGTAAATGGTCTCAAGTGTAGGAGAACATGAGTGATTAATGATGATGAGACAGTTGGAAATCAATTGTAACTCTTATGAGTCTCATGGTTCGAGGAACTAGAGAGGACTCTTAGGGATAAGTAGGAGTTAAAAGTGGACTTAGAGAATATTAAGGAGTTAGTTTAGCAGATTAAGGATTGGAACTAGAATTAGTTCAATAGAACCTTGTTGTATAAAGGTAAGCCTAAAAGTTGAGAACAAGTGAGTCAGTCAGTAGTTAGAGAAGTAGCTAGAGAGTAGCTAGTAAGTCATAATTCAAATTGTAAGCCTACAGGCAGGAGAAGAAAGGTCACTGATCAGAAAATCAGGCCAGGGAGAGAGACTCTTTTGTAAATACTCATTTTTTAATACAAATAACTCGACTTAGTGTTTGTACCATGAGTACTGTGTAACTGAATTATAATCTATGTGTGGCTAGAGTGATTTTGCGTAATTTATGTTGCAAGTGCAGAACAGAGTTGAGACACAGAGAAGCATAAAAAAACAAATTCTAGCTCCACAGTTGTGATTATGGATAGAATTGACGTAGAGATAACAATTCCAACAAAAGAGGTGTTGGATAGAATTGTTAGTCAGCGAGTGGTTCAAGGAGAGAACCATATATCTTGTGTTACGACTTTATATACATCAGAGGAAGATTTTAGTATTACAGTGAAGGTGAAGGAGCATAAAGGTGCAAGAAGAGTTAAGTTAAGGAGAGAAGTTGTGGCAAAACAACGAAGGACCAAAACCATAAAGGAGAAAAAACATTGAAAACCATTAAAGAAATGGCATAAAGGGAAAGTAAAGTGTATTCGGGGTAGAGAGTGTACAGAAAGCTTGATCATAGTTGAAGTCCTGTAGTAAATCTCAGTCGTTGATCACAAAAGTCAATGCCATGTCACAGTCAACTGCAGGATTAGGCTGATTGTTAACCTGTGTGCTAGTTGAAGGGCCGCAGATCATAGGATATAAAAGCCTCATCATCTAACGAATATCGGGCCATAATTTGATCAAGCTTTAACTGTAAAGGCGGACCTGAAATTTTATAGATTGAGGGTTTATAATTCTCATTGGGTCTGTAAAGTGGCTAAACGTTGCATAAATAGTCCACCCGATATCGTTGTGGACCGTTGGATCAAGCGAATCTTGATCAACAGTCATAAAGCATCGGGTTGGTTTGTTGATCGAGAAGAAGTACAGTCGTTGGATTGTGGATAAGATCGATGGTGGAGAAAGATTGAGGGAAATATTTGTGGAGAGTGGACCCGATGAAGTTATCGACACAAATTTAATTTATTTGAAGTCTGATTGTAATCGCATGTCGCATGCTAGAGGTGACGAGGGTATAGGATGGGTTGATGCGATATTGTGAAAACTGTTGATCTGGTGAATGAAATCAATGGTTGGGAAGGCAGTTGCATATCGCAAGTAAAGAGTTCTAAAGGCATACTCTATTGAGTTATAAGGTTTCGCGAAAGGATTAACCAAGGTTACCATAAAGGGTGAAGGGTTGAGTATAGAGTCCTGATAAAAGGATTAACGAAGGTTTAGACTTTAGAAAGTCTAAAGAAATCATTCCGCATGAGATAAGAGAAGGGCCTTAAACCTTAACGAGATGAATATTTGACCAGTTGGTCATAGAAATTCCTGGGACAAATGATATTATACATTTCTATATGCATATTGTGGGTATAGTGGGTTTTGACCTGCGTTAGATGGTCAGCTATGACAAAGTTGCAGTGTAGTTGGCATACGGTTGGGTTGAGAGTTGAAGTCCCTCCTTCAATTTCCAGCTACCTTTACACACTCAGACAAGTTAAATGCATTGATATATTGAGTTATGAATTTTGATGTTCCATGAATTGCATATGTCTATGTGAGATTTTGTATATTTTTTAATGTTAATGAATGCTCGAAAGGTGAATATCATTGGTATACTCATTATTGGCATGTTATCATGTATGTTATCGATTTAATGAATGTTTGGTAGGTATTGCCTAATAACTTGTTCATGGTTGATATAATAAATTGTGTATTTATGCTCATTCACTTGAATGTTATAGTTGGAAATGTAATAATCTATTGCTTAGAGGACTTATGTTTGGACTTATGTTTTTTATTAGAGGGATTGCATCTCCTCTTGTATTGATATTAGATATTGTATGGTAGCACTAGTTGATTAATAGATACATGATCCTCAATGAATTTAACCAGCTTGTAAGAGGTTTCAATGTTGGACAGATCAAGGATAATCTCCTAGTGTGGTTTTGTTGAAAATTTGTGTAGCTTTGTGTAAGGGATCTGCCTTTTCTTCTTTTTGAAACCACATAATGGGTGTCATGGGAAATAGTTCCTTGTACTAGAAATCAAGCAGTATTTGAGGTATATGATTTTTTTCCCTTGTGCCTTAGAAACCAAGAAATTTTGCATTCATGTTGTCACCTATTTTCCTTGAAAAAATCCCCTTATTCCACTTTTTCTTTGTATGTTGTCATAATTTGAGGATCAAAGGTTAGAAAAGGCCAATACTTTTATGAAGATCTGAATTACTTCAAGGTTGGATTTCTCTCAAGTTGATTATTATCTTGGAATATGGGAACTTGGGTTTGGCAAGGGAAAACACCTTTGTAAAGGCCCAAACAACTCTAGGGTTAGATTATTCCCTAAGCATATTTGAATCTAGGAATCCAAGGATCCAACGGTGTCGAAGGCTCGGATGTAACTTAAGCCACATATAACCTTCGAACCTCAAGGTGGGGCCACACTACATAAACCTTGTGAATACTAATCCAGTTATAATACATGAGAAATGGATCAAGGATCTAAGGGTCTAAGGGTAGTGAGGATCCACACCTTTCGAAGGCTCAAATAAGATGTGGGTTAGAAACCATTTTGGATTACATTCATTATTGGAGGGACATTAGCCCACGAATGGAACCATGTTGTAGAAGAACCCTTCACCGAGCTATCTCAAGGTCTAGGGATCCAACAATGTCGAGAGGTCACACAAATGTACAAGACTCTATTTGAATGAGAATGGATAAATTCATGAATAGTGGATGGCTTTGTGGATATTGTGTTGGGGTGATGTAGCATGAGATGATGTGGCTTGGGGTGGACCCTACAAGGCTTGCAGGTCTCCAGGATTTACAAAATAATCAAGTGGAGAGTGAACTAGAGATGGATGAAAAATATTGATTGATGGGGCCCCCTCATGGTTGATGCTTAATGAGTAGGGGGGTCGTAGGTGGGATTAACGCTAAACCACTTGTCTCCATTAAATGACTGAGATTAATTAAGCCCCCCCTTCCCCAAAATCGAAACCACCATTGGGAGTATTTTTTGTTACCAACAGTTTCAGTCAAGGTTGAAACATAACCTACATGAAAAGGAAGAGAGTGAGGTCAAGGCAAAAACCTGATATCTTTAACTCTACCATCTAGTTTTCAGACCTCGGGAAAAACTGCAAGCTCCAACCTCTAGAGGGAGTCAATAATAGTGGTTCGATATTGGTCCTTAGCCATTGGCCCAAAAAATTTTGAACATGAGGAGGTAAGTAAACATGAGACATCAAGGTGACATTGATTGATGCCACATGAGTAGGACAGAGGCGATGTGGGTAATAGATGGCTTCCTTGTGATGACATGGCCTCTATTAATAGGTAAAAAAAATAATGAGCATAATTGTTATTTGAAACTCGAATTGAGGTAAATTTTATATCATCGTAAATCTCTTGATGAGCTAGTCATAACGGTGGTATCAAAATCAAATTCCACATACTTGCAAAAATGATTTTTTTGCTAATGCTATCTCCATAACAAACCTTGGGTATCGGGTCAAACAAGTACCAACTTCCTCAACCCATGAAAATTCAATGGGATGGGAGGGAGGTAGTTATGGAGTGGTATCAGAGTGAAGATTCAACACTAGACCTAAAGAGGCTCACACAGAAATGCACAAAATGTAATAAAACAATTTAATTATTGTATATGTTGATTTATGATTTGCAGTTGATATGGATGCTAAACTTGATAAAATGTTGATGTGTTTTTCTATAGCATGTATAGATGACATGGGTTTTGGTTTTGTGAACAACTTCATATCAGCATGCTTAAGCTAACAAAACAAGGTTATAAATTACTATATTCATGTTATATTTAACTAACAATTGTGCGTGTATCACAATATATAATAAGACACAAATTCCAACAAGAAATAGAGGGATGAGCAGCAAAATGGTAAAGTACAACACAAATAGATCCCACTATAGTCAAGAAGAGGATTCATTTGGGAAGAGGTTAGATGAAAATTCCCTTAATTGGATGGATATTCTTGGGATATTGAGAGTTGAATTGAGAATTTGCAAGGAAAACAATGACAATGTTGTCAAAGCACAAGAAAGGAAAGGAAAGGTGAATTCAGTGATTTTATAGAGCTTATCATATCTACAAAGGACAAAGAAACATGAGCTTGGTGCAAACAATTTACATAGGCACAAATCCAATCAAATCCCCCTACCCTTAATAGAGAAATAAAGAAGGATAAAGAGGTTGAAGGCTCGCTATTCAGAATTAAGAAATGCCTTAGAGCCCATGACTACTCTAAAAACATGAAGGCCAAAGTGGAATTTTTCAACTTGAAGTTAAAAACTGATATATGGTGGCAATATTTGAGAAATGCCAAGGGAATTAGAGAAAAGGAACTATCATGGAGAAAATTTGAAAAAATATTTCTATGAAAAGTACATGTTTGATAGGTACTATGCCAGCAAAGTTAAAGAATTCCATGCACATAAGCTATGAAATATTACTTTTGATGCTTATACCAATAGATTTATGTAGTTGTTGAGGTATGTTCCATATATCAAGGACAAGAAGGTGAAGATCCAAAGATACCTCAGTGGGTTACTAAAATCCTATTAAGATAGGAGTGAATTTGATGAGTCAAGGACATTAGAGGACACCATTTGAAAGGCTAAGTAATTTTATAAACAATCTAAGCATAGGGCTAAATTCCGATCATACTAGAAGAAGAAGGATAGGAGTAGTTTTAAGGGAAGAGAACTAAAATCCTAAAGCCACAAGCAAGGAGGGAAAAATGTTAAGTTTGTCACTCTTGCCAAGGGTGAATTCCAGTATAATTTCACTATTTCCAATAGAGACTGGCTTGCTAAATCAATGAGAGAAGAGATTGGGGAGCCCAAGATAAGGTCATTACAATGTTGAGGATGTGGAGGGAATTTCAAGGAGAGGGATTGTCCCCTCGAACAAAAAAATGGAAAGAAGTTGTATAATGTCCAAGAGGTAGTGACGATGAACGAAGTAGCTTAGAGCATACCTCATATTTATGTAGCGATGGAAAATGGGAAAGTAGATCATCAAGCCTTGATTTATATGGAAGGTATGGTTACCAACTAGCCTCTTTCAATTTTAATTGATGGAGGTTCTAATTTTAGTTATATTAGCCCAAATGTCACAAAGATGTGCAACTTGTAAATAAATCCCCATGCAAAGTTGTGGCTAGTCCAACTAGCCAAAAGAGCCCAAAAGAGGGAAACATAATTAGTAAAATCATGCCACCTTGAGTTAGGCAGCATCCCCACAACAACTACCCTCAATATACTATTGTTGGGATCATATTACGCTTTAATTAGCATGGACTAGCTAGCAACCCACATAACCAAGGTGGACTATTATAATAAATCATTGGAGTTCCTTAATGATGAAGGCAAGGAAAATACGTTGCAAGGAAAGAGAAATCATGTCTTGATCAAATAAATTTCAGCACCACAAGTAAAGAAATGGAGACAAAAGAGGTGTGCCTCATTCTCGATCCATGTAACTAATGTGGCAGAAAACAAGGAAATGAAAACTAAAGTGCACCCCCTCTTGAAGCAGTTCAACTATGTGTTTCCAGAGTAAATAAAAAGGTTGTCATCCAAGAGGGAAATTGACTTATCCATTTAATTGACTCTCGGTGCAATAATAGTTTCAAAAGTTCCATATCATATGAGCACACCCGAATTGGTAGAATTAAAGTTGCAACTAAAAGAAATGTTGGATAAGGGGTATATAAGATCTAGTGTGTCACCCTATGGAGGCTAAAATTTGTTTGTAAAGAAGAAGGATGGAATGTTGCGTTTTTCAATTGATTACCAAAAATTGAATAAAGACAAGTACCTGCTACCCATAATTGATGATCTATTTAATAAACTAAGAGGGGTTGTAGTGTTCTCTAAAATAGATTTGAGATATGATTACCATCAGCTCTGAATTAAAGATGAATACATCCACAAGACAATGTTTAGGATGAGATATAGGTACTATGAATTTGTGGTAGTGTCATTTGGGCTCACAAATGCAACAACCACATTTATGTTCTTGATGAACAGTGTCCTTGGTCCACATTTGGACAAGTTTGTATTGGTTTTTTTGGATGAAATCTTGGTTTACTCAAAAACTAGGGAAGAACATGAAGAGCATTTGAAGGCAGTGTTGTAATTGCTAAGGGAACACAATTTATATGGAAAACTCAAAAAATGTGACTTCTTCCAATTACAAGTCCAATATTTGGGACATGTCATTAAAAGAGAAGAAGTGGATGTGGATTGTGAAAAGATTAATGCCACAATGGAGTGGCCCACTCACTGAAATGTTATTGAGGTTAGATCCTTTATGGTATTGGTTGGATATTACCCATGGTTCATTCGATATTTTTCCAATATTGAGCATCCAATCACAAACCTATAAAATAAAGGAGATAAATTTCAATGGACATCAAAGTGTGTAGCTATTTTTTAGGAGCTCAAGAAATTGCTCACATGTGCACCTATTTTGAGGCTATAAAACCTAGACAATGACTTCTTCGTCTGCACATATGCCTTAAGGAACGACTAGGTGGAGTCATGATGCAAGAAGGACATGTATTCTATTATGAATCAATGAAACTAAATGAGCATGAAAAGAATTATGTCACTCATGACATAGAATTGGCGACATTTGTTCATGCCTTGAACATGTGGAAACACTATTTTCTTAGAAGAAGATTTGTATTGATCTCAGCTCATGGAGGGCTGGGAAATTTCTTTGATTAGCCAAAATTGAATGATAAATAAGACAAATGTTGGTTTTAATCAATGAATTTGATTTTGAAATAAAACATATTAGGAGCAAGGAAAACCAACTACTAAATGCACTTAGTAGAAGTCTACAAGTAGTACACTTGGAAGCTATAAGAACTTATGAGTTTGACATCAAGGAACATATCAAAGAGGCATTGGAACATGATGAAAATTTCCAACATATGAAGAAGTGCTTACACAAGCACCCAAATGAATCAATGAGAGAAAACTACAAACTCATTGATGATGGTATGTTGATGTTCAAATATAGGTGGCATGTGCTTAGATTGAATGAATTGAACAATTTCATAATGGATGAGTTTCATAAAAGACCTTACTCAAATCATACTGGCTATTAAAAAATGATAACACCTATAATGAAATCATATTATTGGCCAAGGATGAAGAAGGAAGTTGATGAGTACATTACCAGGTGCTTGGAATGCCAACAAGTTAAAGTAGAATGTAGGCACCTAGAAGGATTGCTACAGTCAATCCCAATCCCTAAGTGGAAATGGAAATTCATATATGTGGAATTCATCGCAGGATTAATGAAGATGACCAAACAACATGATGTCATCAAGGTGATAGTGGAAAAAGTGAGCAAATCAGCTCATTTTATAGGTGTTAATTCCACCCACAAGGTCATTGACATAGCTAAAATTTTCATGAAAGAAATATTCATATTGCATAGCATATCTAAGAAGATCATGCCCAATTGGGATGCCAAGTTCACTTACAATTTTTAGAAGGCATTGCTTTTCGATTTTGGAACCTAGCTAGATTTGAGTACAACATGTCATCCTTAGACAGATGATCAAACAGAAAGGGTAAATTGAATATTAGAGGACATGTTGAGGATATATGTCATGCATTAGCCAAATAGGTGGGAATAATTCCTACCATTAGTGGAGTTTGCATACAACAATGGGTATCAAGATTCATTGAAGATGGGTCCTTTTAAGGCATTATATGGTAGAACACTCTTATTAGCTGGGATGACCAAGTGACCAAAGTGGTTCTTGGACCTAACATGTTGAAAAAAATGGAGTAGGAAGTAAACAGTATCAAGAAAAAATTGAAAGTAGCCTAGGATAGGCAAAAGATCTATGCAAACCAACAAAAAATGCACAAATAATTCCAAGTGGGAAAGTGTGCATAACTTCACATCAGACCAAGGAAGAGCTCACTAAAAGTGAGGTCTTATATAAATTAGCACCCATATCTTGTGTACCATTTCATATCTTGGAAAGAGTGGTACCAATAGCTTACAAACTAGCCTTAACACCCATGGTAAAATAACGTGATGTATTTTACATTCTTTGTTTAAAAAATATGTACATGACACTAATAATGTAATTGATTCATATGTGATATAGGTGGAATCTAAGGGTGAATTCTAACCAAACCCACTACGTGTCCTAGATCGGAGACAAACCACGCTCCAAAATTGAGTAATAGAGCAATCAAGGTGCAATGGAAGCACTTTGCACCAACTGAAGCAACCTAGAAATGTGTTGAAAAAATGAGGGTATTGTACCCACTTTTGTTTAATATATAAGTGATCCATGGGATCAAAAAAATGCTCAAAAATGCCCGAAACTAGTGCCATATCATAGTTCTCGTCGTTCTGAATCCAGTGCCACTTAAATCGTTAAAACCTAATATCATATTCTCAAGTTATGATGTTTTGATCTTTTGGATCAATCATTAAAAATTTGCAGGTGTGTTGACTGGACTGTTGACTGGGCAGTCCATACTATTAATGTCATCATGTTGACTGGGCGTATGATAGGATGAAGGACCAGTGTGGGCTCGACAAATTTCACCTCATCGTTGGTCCAATTGGGCACAGTTGATTGGTTGAATTCATATAGGAGGTTCAATGAGAGGCTGCCACATGGCCCAACCAAAGGTCGTCATGTGGCACCTCAAGGTTGGATAAAAATTTGTTTGTTGGCCCATAGGCCTTAACGGGGATCGAACCTGTGACTTGCAACATACCACTGCTAACCTCCACCAACACACCATCAACATATTTCTTAACATATCATGGTGTCGGGTTAATTTTAAAGGCATATGTAATGTGCCATGGGGGAGAGGGGTTGGGCATTAGCCCTAGCACCTAGTCATCTCACTCAACAATGAATCGTGGTGGAGGAGAAAGCTTGGAGTGGGCTCGGGGACCAACCCTTGTCCCTTGGTCACATAAACAACAACCAAACCATGCGTGGAGTGCTTAAGGTGCTAGCAGAGGGGGTAAGGCTTTAAGACCTAGCCCCAGGTTCTGTGGTAGGCAGGTGACCGCAAACAGAAGGTTGAAAAGCAGGGCGAGTGTTGGACTCTGGCCTTGGTCCCATGTGATCACATGTAACCACCGACAGAGGAGTAGAGGGCTTCAGTGACAAGGGTGAGTTGTTAGCCCCGACCCCCGACCCTATGACCGACATATGAATGCAACCAATGACAGCAAGTGCGGAGCGACGGGGGTGGGCATTTAGCCTAGCCCTCAACCACATGGGCCACACGACCAACGATGGGGCCAAGAATCCGGAGCGTTAGTGTAATTGGATAAACTAACTGAGTGACAATTTGCACCAGTTTCGATTCAAATCTCATCAGCGCCAAGCAAATTTGTTGCTCAAAGGTTGGAAAAAAGGCGGAAAATGTAGAACAGATAGCCATTTTTTGTAGAATTGGAGAACAATTAGCAGAAAAACTTTCGAGAGCCATAACTTGATGATTTTTTTGAATTTTTGAGCCAAACAAGAGCCCAAATAAGGATTTTGGGGCCTTCTGGAGCCATTGGCAACATTAGTTTTGCATTCTGAGCACTGTAAACCTATGTAATTACATATTTGAGAACATAATATAAGAGGCCCAACATTAGAAGTTGAACCCGAAGACGTAGCCCAGGAGGGGTGAACTTCATTATCAATTGATGTTTTGTGTTTTTGTGTACGGTTAATTTGTCTTTGTTTATTTTCTCCAAACTAGGTTTTAAACGCTAAAATTTATGTTCTTTTGCAACTTGATCCATTTCCCATAAGACATAAATTTACTTGCAAATTTTTACTAAACCTTCAAGTTTTTAAATACAGATTAGTTTGATATCAGAGCACAGTTTATTTTGAAGGTTTGATTTTGTTTGCAAGCATTTTCTGATGCTTACAATGTTAAAGTTTAAAAGAGGAGAAGGAGTGCTTGAAGAACCAAATCCTCAAGTTGGTTCAAGGAAGTCACAAACACGTCAAACTTCACCAGTCATGTCACATGAGGAAGGACATTAGATGATGTTTGAAGATGTGAGAGTTTTCAAAGAGGCTTTCTTTGAAATGTTTGAAATGGTGAAAGCTTTGTTTGAAGAAAGGAATACAAGTTTGCAAAGAAAGAGCTCAAATCCATCAAAAGGTAATGGAGGAGATGGGATTAAGCCTCCACCTCTACCTCCACCTTTTCCTCCTCCTCCACCTCCGTATTCACCTTCATCTTCCTCCACTTCAACTCCTTCACATACTCATCCTAATTCTCCAAAAGGACATGTTAAAACACCTTTGTTAAAGCTTGATGTCAAATTTGAATTGCCTATGTGCAATGGGGAAGTAAATGCCGAAAAATTGGATAATTGGGTTCGTCATATTGAAGTCTATTGCAAAATTCAACAAATTGATGATGATTCCACTAAAATCCAAATTGCTTCTCTACGATTGGAAAGTGCACTCTCATATGGTGGGAGGCTAAAACCCAAGAGGGCTTGAAGAAAAGTGGTAAGATAATTTCTTCTTGGAATGATTTAATAATTGCATTAAGAAGACAATTCTATCCGTTAGCTTATATGAAAAAAGAAATAATGGATTGGAAAAACTTCAGACAAGCAAAAGATATGAGTGTTCAGATTTATACACAAGAGTTTAGAAGAAGAGCTCTAGTTTTGGGTGTAGATTTATTTTCATAAGACACTCTCTTTAAATACATAGGTGGTTTACATATTTACTTGAGGCATACAATTCTTATGCTTAACCCTACAAAGCTACATGAAGTATGTGTACAGGCTATGTAGTTAGAAGAAAGAGGGAAGAATGTTCCTGAAGGGATTAGTGAGAATCCATTTAATTTTGGAGACAAAGGAAAGGGGAAGTTTAAAGGAAAAAAAAAAAAACTACCATCAAGAAAAAGGGAGAAAATCTCACCTGTAAAAATTGTTCAAAAAAGGCCATGATGAAGACCATTGTTGGAAACTTCATATAGAAATGAGACCAATAAAGGAGAAATAAAAGAGTGTTGCAACAACTCAACAAGATTTAGGCTCTGATTCTAGTGATGAGACCAAAATCACAGCCATGGGAGTGAAAGGTAAGGATTCTATTACAAGTATTAGTTCTTCTAGAAAGCCCATTGAAACTCAAAATGATAAAGAAAGAATTGAGATTTTCCATATTAGATTCATCTCAAAACATAACAAAGTGGATACTTTTTTTTATACTAGATGCCAAGCTAACCTTATTTCAGAATCCATTGTCAAGAACTAAAATTGGAAACTATCCCTCATCCTAAACCCTTTCATTTAGGTTGGGTATGTGACAATGCCAAATTGCAAGTGACAAGAAAATGAAAACTTAAATTCGCCATCATTGCAAACTTTATTGATGAGGTAGAGCTTGATGTTGTTCCACTTGACATATCCAGTATTGTTTTTGGGAGTACGTACTTATATGACATGAAAGCCATATTTTATCGCCATGAAAAAAAATATCATTTGTTTGAAGATGGAATTGATTATATTGTTAGAGCACATTGTAAGAAGATTAATTTATCTCTTGTAAGTGTTGGACAAATGAAGAAGCTTGTAAATGCTAGTCATACTTTTGCATTGTTAACAATCAACCACAAATAGGTTGAGGAATCTAAAGCTTTCCAAGGATGTGATGTAAAACTCAAACATGATTTATTTGAGGTTGTTAACACATGTGATAAGGTGTTTCAGGAATTTGGTGTATTGCCTCCTAAAAGATGAATACAACATGAATTTTAGTTGCAGTAGGATGCATCACTTTTGAACATTGGTATGTACAAGATGTCAGTGTTAGAGAATGTAGATATCAAGAAGTAGATGCAAGAGCTACTTGAAAAAGGGTTCATTAGGCCTAGCATATCTCCTTGTGGGTCTCCAAAAGTCTTCGCTCTGAAGGATGGTACATGGTGAAGGTGATCACAGTGTGTGGATTTTGGAGCTTTGAACAAAATCATGGTAAATAATTGTTATCCTCTTCCTCGCATTGATGTTTTGTTAAATCAACTGAAGGATGCTTTTTATTTCACTAAGTTGAACTTGCTAAGTGATTACCATCAAATAACACTTGCTAAAGGGGGTACATGGAAAATCACTTTCAAGGCATAGCCAGCTTCATTGCATGCTTTGACATGGGTGAAACAGGTCTCTCAATGGGGAGGCAAGCAATATAAAGCCTTCAATGCATTAAGAGGTAAAATTAGTACAACATTAATTTTTGCATCAGGTCTTAAGCAGCCATTACGTAATCCTTTAGTTAATCATATGGTACAAGAACATTTGGTGAAGAGTCAATCCAAGTACAAGGCTAGACATGATAAGTATGGTGTTGACCACAAATTCCAAGATGGAGTCAGCAAAGAAAAGCCTCAAGATGAAGAGAACTTAAAATTATATGAGCCTCCTTTGATTTAAGATCAAGGATAGAATGTTTAGATTCCAACAATAGAATATTTCTCTCCTAAATACCTTGGAGAATTACAGCAAGATACCATTCTTGATAGAAAAAACAAGGACTTCACCCAAATGTAATGCGAATTACCTTCATGTGCGTCTCAAGGGAACTAATCTATGTAAGACAAAATGGATTGAGATTGGAAGGGTGAGGGAGTTGTACCCTCACCTATATGTTGATTGAAAATAACATTTTGTTGGTCCAAAAGCTTCCAATGGGGAGGAATGATTGGTAGGGGATCAGAAAAGTGCTAAAAAATGGAAGTGTTTGAAAACACCTAAAACTAGTGCCAGATCGTAGTGCTCGTTGTTCTAAATCCAACGCCACTTGAATTTCTAAAAACTGATATCGTATCTTCAAGTTATGATATTCTAATCATTTGGCTTAACAACTAAAAACTTTGCAAGTTTTTTGACTGGATTGCTGACTGGGAAATCCTTATTGTTGATGTCAGCATGTTGATAGGCATACGACAAGATGAAGGACCAGTGTGGGCTTAACAAGTGTCACCTCTTCATTGGTCCAATAGGGCGCAGTTGATTGGTTGAATTCATGGGAGGTACAATTAGAGGTCACCACATGGCCCAACTAGAGGGAGCCATGTGGCACCTCAAGGTTGGGTAAAATTTTGTTTGTTGACCTGCAGGCCTTACCGGGGATCAAACCCACGACCTCCAACATACCACTTCCAACCTCCACAAATGTGCCATCAACATGTTTCTTAACATATCATCGTTTTGAGTTAATGTTAAAGGCATATGTAATGTGTCATGGGGGAGAGGGGTTGAGCGTTAGCCATAGTCCCTGATCATCGCACTCAACACTAGACTGTGGTGAAGGAGAAAGTTTGGAGTGGGCTTGGAGACCAGCCCCTGGCCCTTGGTCACATAAACAATGATTAGACCATGTGAAGAGTAATTGGCGTGCTTACGGAGGGCGCGCGGCTCTAAGCCCTAGCCCTAGGTTCTATGGTATGTAGGTGAAAACATGCGAAAGGTTGTCGGGAAGGGCAGAGCGTTGGGCTCTGGTCTCGGTCCCATGTGATCACATGTAACCACCAACTGAGGAATAGAGGAATTCAACGGTGGGGATAGGATGTTAGCCTTGGCCCCTGGCCCTATAACCAGCATATGACTGCAACTAGTGGCGGCAGGTGTGGAGTGGCGAGGGCTAGTGGTTAGCCTAGCCCCCGACCACATGGGCCACACGACCAATAGCGGGGCTGAGAATCTAGAGCACGGGGTTATTGGTTAAACTAACTAAGTGACTATTTGCACCAATCTCAACATGAATCTCAATAACACCAGGTGAATTTCTCACTCAGTGCTTGGAAAAAACGCAAAAAATGTAGAACATTTAGCCAGTTTTTGCAGAATTGGAGAACTGTTAGCAGAAAAACTTTGGAGAGCCATAACTTGATGAGTTTTTGGCATTTTTTAGCCCAACAAGAGCATAGATAGGGTTTTTTGGGCCTTCTAAAGCTATTGACACCATTAGTTTTGCATTTTGAGCACTGTAAACCTATTTAACTATAGATTTGAGCACATAGTTTAAGAGGCCCAACATTGGAAGATGGACCCAGAGACACAGGCCAAGAGGGGTGAACTCCATGTTAGGTCTTGAAATTGTCATACATTTCCATTACACTTTCAGTATTATGCCCATTATATCACCTCCATTTCACCTTCATTTGACTACCATGTCACTACACTGACCTCACTTTCATTATCATTGGGTCACATTTATGTTTTTCCAAACTTTATTAATTCTTAGCCTTTTTAAGTGAATTTGTGGTTAAAAATTAGAAAATAATGTGCATATGCTTATACCTAACAAGTGGGTTGAGAATGTTGACATGTGTAGGTCAAAAGGAGGCTTCTAGAAGACCTTTATGTGACACCTTAAGGCCAAATTCGAATTTGAGTGGAAAGGATCATGGGATCATGAAGATATGTGTCACATTTCCTATTTGTATTGAAACTCTAAGAAGACATGTGTCTTATTATTTCCTATTTTGATTAAAACTCTAGAGGTATAGGGAGAGACTCATGGACTCTCATTAATGAGATGGCTTCTCATCTTTTTGTATAAATAGGAGATTTCTCTCCTTCGTTTGTTAGCTTTTTAGTCTTAGAAGTTTTGGAAAGCTTTGGGAGCTTTGGAGAGCTTTGTAAGCTCTTGTTAGCTCAACTTATTGTACTTTGTAATTTTGAAGAATTTGAATAAAGCTTTGATGTTCTCAACATGAAAGGAGATGTGAAGTAGATGTCATGGAGCATATTAGAATGTAAGGTAGAGTAGATTTTGTTTTGTAATTTTGTTTTGATTTCATTCAAGTATGTCATTTTATTATTTTCAAGTTTAATAGTTTAGATTTTCCATTCATGCAAGTTTAATTCATGCAAGTGCATTCAACCAATTGATTGTAGATTTATCTAACTATGTAACCTATGCTTAGCAAAATAGTCCAAGAAAGTATTTTCCAATTGGTGATTGGAGCATTAGAGCACATAGTAGATTAGTTTTCCTTTACATGTTTTGTATTTTCTTTCCATTTCAATTTCATTAGAATAGTCACTCATTACATAAATGAATGTTTCGAAAGCCTTTCGTTGATGGTTTATCCTCAAACTAAATGGCGAAATTTTGTGTTTATGAATGATATTTCTTGTTGTTTGATGCCTTTTTCTTCTTAGTATAGTCACTCCTGATATAAACAAATATTTCGAGAGCCTTTCATTGACGATTAACCCTCAAACTAAATGGTGAAATGTTGTGTTTATGAATGAGATTTCTTGTTGTTCATTAATTTAGAATTAGATAGTTTAATGCCATTTTCTTATCAATTTAGTAACTCACGATTTAAATAGATATTTCCGAAAGCCCTTCGTTGATGGTTGAACCTAAGCCTAAGTGGTGAAATGTTCTACTATTGACTGAGTTTTTCCTTGCATTTTCATGTTTACTTCTTTTAGAATGATGAAGATTTGGTTGCAATTTCATTTTCAGTTTTAGAACAATGAAGTATTGAATCCCTCATAATGCTATCACAAGGAGGTAGTTCTCCTAAAATTGTATAATAAAGTGATAAAACACTTCATTTAGTTGTTATTATTTTTGCTTTCATTTCATAGACATTTTGTTGGCTTAGATTAATCTAACTGTTCAAAGTTTTGATTTGTTTCATTTTCTCCTTTCTGTGGAAATTAGATTTTAACATTGAAAGTCATTAGATTTAGTTGACCATTTACATTTAGAGATTTTCACCTAGAAGCATAGCTTTTCTTTCTTAGATTAATTTCCTTAAGCATAAGAAACAAAACCCCCAAAAAAACAACATAAACTATAAAACAACAAAGTAAGAAAAATGGTTAACTAAACACATATGGTGCCCCACACTTCATCAGTTTACGATACCCGGGTTGGTAATTTATGTAGAGCAATTTAGGACACTAAATTGACTAGACATTTTGGCGTCGTTGTCGGGGAAGTGTAATTAAGAGACCTTATTTCTTACATCTAAAAAAAATTCAATAATTTCTCGAGTATGCTCTCCTCTTGCACTTTGTGTGATCTGGAGGATCAGAAAAAAGAATTTTTATGTTAAAAAAAAAAAGTATTTTCATCAT
>APFE031055627.1:0-30116 GCA_000404065.3 Pinus taeda | reverse complement strand
ATGTAATTTTATTAACAAAAAAAACCTACAATGTAAACAATCTGAGCTACAACCCTCCACACGCAACACGCAACAGGCCCTCCTTATTGCAGCCAAGGCAGCGATTTCTGAGGCAGGTGAGACATGGGAGTAGGCAGAGAGAATCAGAGAGTGGTTTCAGCGTCCTAGGCATCCAACAAGCAAGCCTGATGAAGAAAATTCGAAATTGATGTCTTCCATTGTCCAAAATACAATGCAGTTGCACGAGCTGCATCCACACATTTCTATATTAACTTGTTCTTCCTGGATTTTTGCATCATTTCCTGCATATTGTAAACGAAGGAATTGCAGTACGACTGAGTGCACAATGAGGGCATTGGATCTCAGGAATAGCCTCGTCGAGCAATTGGGTGGTTCATTTAACAGTATTACAGCAGAAGCATTCTCTGTAGCTACAACTTCTATCATTCCTTCTGATATTCTTTTGCATGTCATCAGCTCATTTCCATGTTTAACACTCTCTATGTTCACGAGTTTTCCACTTGCTAGAATGTAAAAAAAATGCATTTGCCAAACGAACGCGGAACTATAACGTCAAACTTTAACTGCACGATCCGGCCAAATGAAAACAAATTAGGAGAAAATAAAACATGGGTTTTTTCGGGGACAGGGTCAATTAGATAACTTGAAAACGGTTTTAAGAAATTCATGGCGGTTTGGGAGAATTTATCGATTCTCTAAAGCCTCTTTTTGCATGTCGTGTGAAGAAAAACGAATTTTAATTGATGAACAGTCTGTTGTTTTAACTCGGCGTGCTCGGAGAGGACAAACCCAATTTGGAACTTATTTTGTGCTGGCATTCAATCTTGTTTACACCACGCCTCTTGTCTTTAATGACTAATGATCTTCGTGACTTGTACTTCAGTTTAACAGTAATGATACAGACCGTTTTGGATGTGCTTGGCAGTGTGACTATACTTTCATCCAAAACACTGCAATGAAACGACTTCTGTCGGCCCGTAATTCCATAAAAAGCATTGTTCAAGCTCATGACTATTTTCCACTTCATCTTTATCAAACTGCATTTACATTGGTCTCTATTGCACCACTAGAGTATACATTACATGTGGATACTAGGTTGGATTATATGCTTTGGTTTCACTTCGCTGAGATTGATCCAACCATTAATGCTCCTAGGTAGCGAGTATTCGGCATCATAATAAATGGAAAAAATATACTTTGAATAAATATCTTTAAGGAAGTAGGGAGCTTCACTGCACTTCAGTGGCAATATACTGTAAGCAATTTGAGTAAATCAACAAATAGCATACAACTGAATCTAGTTTCTAGAATTCCTTTAATCAACGGCCTTGAGAACTATGCCTTAGTACCAATGGATCTTGCTACTGATCATATAGAAGTTGTAGCTATGAGAGCTTTGAAGCAGTCCCTTCGTATTCCAGATAGAATGGGATGGAACGGAGATCCATGTGCTCCTTCTACATGAGATGCATGGGAAGGAGTGATGTGCTATTATAACAAAGATCTTACGGCTCTTGTTATAACTCAGCTGGATCTTGGTAGCCAAGGTTGATGGGATGTTTCATAAGAAGGAATAAAAGGGGCAATATTTTTTCACTGGGGCCTTCAAGTTTGTAGAAAAATCCCATAATAGAGGGATTCAAAATTTGCTTCCTAAATGACGAATTGATTGACTTCTAGCTTAGAAGATTGAATATTGCAATGTGTATAATATAAAAGGCTTGAGATTATTGATGATTAAGAAGATGAATTCCCTTCTATTTGGAAAAATAAAAAATAAAAAATTTGAATCAATGAAATAAGTAGGTTATTTGCTCATTTTTCTAAAAGGTATTGATTAATTTTGGACTGATGATGAAACATGAACAGATAACTTTATGTTCAAGATCTTTAGCTACAGAAATTGTGCACATTCCGTAGCTAAAGTCGTTCGCAGCTAAAGCCATTCCGTGACTAAACATCAATTTGTAGTTGAAAAACCTCATTGTTCAAATTAGCCTAACTTTCTCATACAAAATCAGATTTTGATGATTCAAGTATCGTTGGAAAGATATCGACGAGATCTACACAATGAGAAATCCATCATTAGAATTTGAAACAGTAAATAATGAAATAAATTACTAAAAAGAAACAACATTCAACTTGAGGCACTAATTCCAAAGCAGGTATAATTTTTTTTTTTGGTTTTCCTTTGTGAACTTGTTTCATTAATACAAATTCTTAGCTTTGTGTGTAAATATCATAACTAGAGAGATTGGCCACCTCTCTCCTTTGATAATCTTACATTCCATTACAGAAGAAGTATTAATTTTTTTTCAGGTTCCAGGAGGAAGGACAAATGACTACAAGTGAATAGTGTCTCTCTTAAGAGACCAATTTGTTTCATAAGAAGATGATCAGCGAAAAAGACGAAACATCCTAATACAAAATCAGACCCAAACACTTACAAAACTTTCAGATATTATTGTCTCCATTACATCCATACTTCAGAATAAATCATTCACCTCATTTCCTATCATATTTTCCATTTACACTCACATACACTTTCCATTACTTTTTTTTCCACTCATAACCCACAAATAAAAGCAAGAGGCTCATTTACATGCTTATTTCCCATTGTCATTTCTACTTTCCATTGTCATCTTCCATTTTCATCTTCCCTTTCCTGTCATTTTCATTTCACAAATAAGCCCGACTTCAATGCAAATTATTGATTCCATAGTCCTTTGAGTCTAAATTCCTTGCAAAAACAACTTGAGGTTTGCATGCCTTAATGGCAAGTCCTCATGCCGACAAACAATGGGAATACACCAATGTTCCTTATTCATTGGATCTTCTAGGTGACTCGAAATCGACAAATTTATTCATACCTAGCAAGATGTGTTTGGGCATCTTGAATCTCATTATCATCAATGGTGAGAGTTCTCGTGTTGACTAGTGGCATCGATTAATGGCCACTAAGTCAACAATTTCCTGCTATGCTCGACATGAAAACTTCTCTTCACATAGTAGAAATTGTGCCAATAAGTTTTGAAGACATGAAGACTATTTTTTTCAGCAATTTTAGAGCAGATATAAAACATATCAGCACTATTCAGCGGTAGATTCAGTAAGTTCTAGTAGAAGCAATAAAAACTCATCTTGACTCTTTTATCCATGACTCTTTTTGTCCAGCCACTTGAAGAAGATTATGATCAAAATTGTGTAGCCACCACACATACAACTTATCCATTTCAAAGTATAAGTTAAGGTATGTCATTTTCTAACTTTTGACCATAGAATTCCATAAAAAGCTAGAATCATAATTGTTGGAAAAACATTTCTCTTCCTCATTTCATAAAATTGCCAATACCATCAGTTGGGGGCAGAATACATTTATATTCATATCTTGCCATGTTCATATCATATTCAGAAGCCCACATACTTCCAAATATATTAACTATTACATTATTATTATGAACATACAATGGTTTTTCAAAAGTGCTTAAAGGATAATTGGATACAAACACAATTATGGTTGTCACACAAGAACCAACCATCATGCAATCCAATAAAGATATACTTTGCAACAATAATAAAAATATCATTATGCGAAGTTCAAAGATCGAAATAAAATGCAACAACAAAATATGGTTGTAACACAAGAACCAACTATGTTGCAATTCAAGTAAAACACTTTGCAGAAATAGGAAGTTATCAAATGATATCATGCAAAGTTAAGCCAAAGCTCAAGGATCAAAAGAATTAATGTAATATATATTGCATGAGGACATGCAATAGCCACAGTTGGGGGGTATGTTGGGTCTTGAAATTGTCATACATTTCCATTACACTTTCACTATTATGTCCATTATATCACCTCCATTTCATCTTCATTTCACTACCATGTCACTACATTCATCTCGCTTTCATTATCATTGGGTCATGTTTATGTTTTTCCAAAATTTATTAATTCTTAGCCTTTTTAAGTGAATTTGTGGTTAAAAATTAGAAAATAATGTGCATATGCTTATACTTAACAAGTGGGTTGAGATTGTTGACATGTGTAGGTCAAAAGGAGGCTTTTAGAAGACCTTTATGTGGCACCCTAAGGCCAAATTCGAATTTGAGTGGAAAGGATCATGGGATCATGAGGATATGTGTCACATTTCATATTTGTATTGAAACTTAAAGAAGACATGTGTCTTAACATTTCCTATTTTGATTAGAACTATAGAGGTATAGGGACAGATTCATGGACTCTCATTAATGAGATGACTTCTCATCTTTTTCTATAAATAGGAGATTTCTCTCCTTCATTTGGTAGCTTTTTAGTCTTAGAAGTTTTGGAAAGCTTTGGGAGCTTTGGAGAGCTTTGTAAATTCTTGTTAGCTCAACTTTTTGTACTTTGTAATCTTGAAGAATTTGAATAAAGCTTTGATGTTCTCAACATGGAAGGAGATGTGAAGTAGATGTCATGGAGCATATTAGAATGTAAGGTAGAGTATATTTTGTTTTGTAATTTTGCTTTGATTTCATTCAAGTATGTCATTTTATTGTTTTCAAGTTTAATAGTTTAGATTTTCCATTCATGCAATTTTAATTCATGCAAGTGTGTTCAATCGGTTGATTGTAGATTTATCTAACTGTGTAATCTATGCTCAGCAAAATAGTCCAAGAAATTATTTTCCAATTGGTGATTGGAGCATTAAAGCACACAGTAGATTAGTTTTCCTTTACATGTTTTGTATTTGCTTTCCATTTCAATTTCATTAGAATAGTCACTCATTACATAAATGAATGTTTCGAAAGCCTTTCGTTGATGGTTTATCCTCAAACTAAATGGCGAATTGTTGTGTTTATGAATGAGATTTCTTGTTGTTTGGTGCCTTTTTCTTCTTAGTATAGTCACTCATGATATAAACAAATATTTCTAGAGCCTTTTGTTGATGATTAACCCTCAAACTAAATGCTAAAATGTTGTGTTTATGAATGAGATTTCTTGTTGTTCATCAGTTTAGAGTTAGATAGCTTAATGCCATTTTCTTATCAATTTAGTAACTCGTGATTTAAATAGATATTTCCAAAAGCCCTTCGTTGATGGTTGAACCTAAGACTAAGTGGTGAAATGTTTTACTAATGACTGAATTTTTCCTTCATTTTCATGTTTACTTCTTTTAGAATGATGAAGATTTTGTTGCAATTTCATTTTCAGTTTTAGAGCAATGAAGAATTGAATCCCTCAAAATGATACCACAAGGAGGTAGTTCTCCCAAAACTATATAGCAAAGTGATAAAACACTTCATTTAGTTGTTATCTTTTTTGCTTTCTTTTCATAGACATTTTGTCGGCTTAGATTAATCTAACTATTCAAAGTTTTGATTTGTTTCCTTTTCTCTTTTCTTTAGAGATTAGATTTAAACATTGAAAGTCATTAGATTTAGTTGACCATTAACATTTAGAGATTTTCACCTGAAGCATAGCTTTTCTTTCTTAGATTAATTTCCTTAAGCATAAGAAACAAAACCCCCAAAAAACAACATAAACTATAAAATAACGAAGTAATAAAATGAGTTAACTAAGCACATATGGTGCACCACACTTCATCAGTTTATGATACCCGAATTGATGCAATTTAGGACACTAAATTGACTAGACACTCCATTATCAATTGCTGTTATGTATTGTTGTGTATGGTTCATTTGTCTCTATTTATTTTTTGCAAACTGAGTTTAAAACACTAAAATTTATGTGCTTTTGCAACTTGATCCATTGCCCATAAGACATAAATTTACTTGCAATTTTCAATAAACCTTCAAGTTTTTAAACACAGATCGATAAGTAGATGTAAGAGTTGTTATTATAAACCAATGTTTTGTTCTTTTTCTTTCTAGTTACAAAACATTAAGGACAATTTTTCTTTAAGTGGGTGGGTTTTGTAATAGTCCCACCTTCTTACCTTTATTTTTGTATGTGGGATCATAACTATGAAAGCACATGGAAGCCACGACTAGCTGGAACAAGTCTTATAAACAATTTAAGTGTTAAATTATTTATTGAAAATAATAAAAAAAATGGAAATTTTGGCCTTAAGGGAGGTACCCACAAATCAAAGTCCAAGGGAGAGTAGAGAAATAGAAGATGGTGCCCTCACCCACAAATATGGATGAGGTGGCATAATCGATCAAGCATTTCCTGATAGGTAACAAGATACTTGATTGGATGGGGGGGGAGTACCAATAGTTTCTTGTTATTTAACAATATGGAAGAAGGTGGTCAACATTATTCTAGAAGGTACATAAAGAGATGCAAAAGAGATAGTATCATAGGAAAAACATGAGGAAAGAACAATAAAAAGTAATGTTGGGAAAAAAGGACATGGGCAGGGGAAGAGCTTAGACGTTGTACATGGAGGGCATGGAGAAATGTTGGAGTTGTGAATGAGCCCTGAGCTCTAAAATTAGGTTTTTATTCCCTATGTTAATGTTTTTGAGGCCACTGGACTATGTTTTTCCAAGCTTGATTGGTCAATGGGAGGCTCAGTGGATGATTAAATCATTATGGAGTTGGTTTTATAGTTGTTAACCACATAGACAAGGCAATGATTCATTGTGGTGCTTGCTGGAGAGAGTTGTTAACCACTTAAATAGTGGACTACAGACCCTTGTGGTGCTTTCTATGAAAATATAGCTAAGAGATCACTTGGAAAGTAGATTAAACCTCCTAGAGTGATCAATGCCCCATCTGGACCTTCAATTAAACCCTATGAATGGACTCAAATAAGTAGGTAAGTAACTATGGTGTTTACTACTAAAGGGTTGTTAAGAGATCGCCTGGACAATGGACTCCATATTTTGAGTGTCTATCAAGCTTTGTTGTCAATTTTACATGAGAAAGCATCCTCTCAAACTTTGGATACAACTCGTGGGTGGTCAATTGTATGAAAGTTACAATGTAGCTAACCTATGGTTGGGTGGAGGGTTGAAGTCCCTTTGTTAGTTTCTAGCCACCTTTACACACTTAGATAAGTCCCTTTTTTAGTTTCTAGCCACCTTTACACACTTAGATATGTCCCTTTGTATTCAGGTCAAGATCATTTCTATACTCATGATTAGCATGTCATCTTGTATGTTATGGATTTATAGAATGTTTGGAATGTACTATCTAATGACTTGTTCATGGTTGATATAATAAACTGTGTATTTATGGCCATTCACTTGAATGTTATAGCTAGGAAATGTAATAGTATCGCTGCTTACAGGACTTATGTTGTTTATTAGAAGAGTTGAGTCTCCTCTTGTATTGATATCAGATCTTTTATGCTATCACTAGTTGATTAATAGATACATGCTTCTAAACAAATTTAACCAACCTGTGTGAGGTTGAAGGGTTGGAATGATCGATGACAATCTCCTGATATTTTTCTGTTGAAACAATGTGAAGTTTGGTGTAGGGGATTTGCCTCTTCTTCTTTCTGAAACCGCATAATGGGTGTCATGGGCACCAACTCCTTATACTAGAAATCAAGCGAAAATTGAGGTTCGGTATATCATTCCTTGTGCCTTAGAAACCAAGAAATTGGAATTATATTCGTTGCCTATTTTCCTTGAAAATTCCCCCTTCTTCCTTTTTTCCTTCACCTATTGTCAAAATTTGTCAATCTAAAGTTGGTGGGGGCCAACACTTTTATGAAGGCTTGAATTACTTCAGGGCCATATTTCTCTTAACTTTGTTTGTATTTGTGGATCTAGGGATCTATGGCTAGCAAGGGATAAGACTTTTTTGAAGACCCAAAATACTCCAAGGCTACATCACTCTCTAAGTATATTTGAATCAGGGAATCTAGGTGCTCAGGGGTACCAAATGAAAATGTGTTTTTGACAACCTGGATGTGACTTAAACCAGATATAATCTTCCAACCTCAAGGTGGCGTCAAACTACATAAATCTTATGAGTCCTGTGCTAGTTATGATACATGAGAAATGGATTTGGGACCAGGGAATCTAGGGGTGGTGAGCATACACACCTTTTGAAGGCCTAGATAGAATGTGGGTTGCATACCATTTTGAAATCCATTCATTGTTGGAGGGACATTGGCGCCTAATGGAACCATTTCATAGCAAACCCTTCACTAAGCTATTCAAAGGTTCGAGGATCTGGGAGTGTCGAGAAGTTGCACAAACATGTAGGCCTTGATTTGACTAGGATCGACTATAATCATGAATAGAAAAGGGCTTTGTGGACTCCACACTAAGGTGACATGGCTTGTTGATGTGGATTGGTGATATGGCTTGGGGAAGACCCTATAGGGATTGTGGGTTTCCAAGCTACTAAACTTTACATAAGGATCAAGCGGAGAGTGGCCAAGAGATGGATGGATAATATTGTTTGAAGGGGACCCCTCATAGTCAATATTTAATGAGCAGGGAGGTGGGGATACAGTTGGAATGGACACCAAACTTCCTATCTCCTTTTAACAGATGAGATAAATTAAGGGGCCCCACTTCCCAAAACTTGAAACCACCATTTGGGAGAGGGTGGTCCATGTTACCAATGATTTCAGACGAGGCTGAAACATAACCTACATGCAAAGGAAGAGAGTGGTAGAGGGGTGAAACCCTAATAGTTGGAAATTTTCCATCGAACCGATAGACCTTAGGGGAAATAGCAAGTGCCAACCTATGAAGTCAGTGATTGAATATCGATCCTCAGCCATCAGCACCAAGGAGTTCAAATGTGAGGAGGTAAGGAAACCATCAATGCCAAAATGACATGGACCAATGAGATCATGTGGATCAGTGCCACGTCAGTAGGGAAAAAGGGAATGTGGGTGCCACATTGCTTCTTTGACAAGCTAATCATAATGGTGGTGTTAGAATAAAATTTTGTAGACTTGTAAAAATGAAATTTTTACTAACCCTATATCCATAACAAACATTGGGGATCAGGTTAAATAGGTAACATCTTCCTCATCCCAAAATATTTCAAGGGGGTGGGAGGGATGTGGTCATAGTCTTGTTATAATCATGTGGATTCACCCATTTATTATACATATAAATTACATATTTGGCTTTATAAGGGATCCAAATGTTTATTCAATGAGCATAGGCATCTGTAAAGATCAATATATTCACTTTCAATTTTTGAGACTTGAACATATGATTTGGATATATAATATGCATTGGGGTTATTTGGAGGAGGTTCTCATCATATATGAGTTATTATGTAACACATATCTATTATATTCTTGGGATTTGTGTCGTTCGCTCACATTTGGTGTATATTATGTGCACTCTAGTTTATCATGTTATTTTAGGGATTTGGTATTATTGTTGCTGAAACAAACAACCCTCAAATTTTTTCCTATATCCAAACTTTGGAGCCTCATTTACCCATGAGAGTTGCTACTTCTAGTAACAAAAGACATCCCATGCTTCTTCTCCAAGTTTCCAAGTCCCTTTGTGAAGAAAATTCAAGTGTCGTCTTTTGGTGAAGAAAGTGTCATGCTTTGTGAAACGGAGTTATTACGCATCTGTAAGAGGCAACTTTGGTACTAATGGGTCCTATATATCACAGAGACATGTATTAGACCCATTTCCAAAGCTTTGTGCATTTTTTTTCATTGTTGTCACTTGTGTCGAAAAGTGTATCCTAAGTGTCGCACTTGGATGTAAGTGTCATTTTGTTGTCGTTTCAATGCATACTTGTTTATTTTGGGTGTTAAGTGTTTTGTTGTTTTGTGGTTGGTCATTTATGATTGTGTGATCATGTTCAAGTCATGTTTTGGTTCATCTCTCACCTCACTAATCCCACACTTAGTCAATTTATGAAATATCCCTTGCCATACCAACCAACCTTCCAACTTGCCTCTTGAAATTGTACATTTCGTAGTTTCAAAACTCATTCAACATCCCCTTCTTCCTGGAACTTCTCACTCCACAATCACTACCTCTAAGGATTGTGCATTGTGCAGTCATAGTGCCCAGTTGTTGCCTCTTGTCCCTCATAATTTCACAATCCTACCTCCCATTCAGCCTCCCACTACGCATTATGTAGTTTCTATCAGTAGTTAGCCTCCATGTATCTCTTATCTGTGCAAATGCACAATCCTGTGGCCCAGTCCCTCTTGAACTATGCATTGTGTACTCATAGTGAGAAATATTGACTCATTATGTCACTGTCTCCCTCAATTGTGAATTTTTGTCTCTCATTCCTTCAGCCACTATGCATTGCGCAATCACGGTCATTAGACCTCCCTCATGGTCTTTTGGAACTACACAATGTGTAATCCCTAAGCCTACTCCTCTATCTTGCACTCAGTCTCAAGTCCAATTAGTGAATTGCATGAAGAAATTTAGACTGGGAGATTTCCAGACTGATGTCGTCTTAGCATGCATTAATTTCTTCTACATGTACTATATCTTGACATGAAAGGATGATGCTCAAGGAGGATGTCAAGGATACCATGCAAGAAGACACTTGTGAAATTAGAAAGGCAAATATTATCATTAGGCAAGAGGATGAAGGGAAACTAGATCGCGACAGAAGATGGAAGATCATAATAACATAGAAGACACCATATCAACCACCTTTGGAAGATGAATATGGAAGGCATGCAAGACTTATCAAGAAGATACAAGGACAATAGCAAGAAGAGAAGCTTAACATTAACACATCACTATGAATTTCCATGTCACCAATGCCAAGTCACAACTTGTCCAAGTGTCATCTCAAGAGTCATATGATTCATCATGATGCCACATCATGTGTGGATGTAATGATCTAATTTTCAAGAAAATGAGAAAATCTAAAACCTGTGGAAGTCAAAAGGTTACTCATAGATTGTGAAAAGTCATGTAGAAGTCAAAGGGTGTCATGGGAATTGTAAAAGTATGAGGGGAGATCAAGAGTCACAAGGGAGGTGGAGAGTCACATAATTTGTTATATATACACCATCATAGCTAAAGAAAAGGAATTTTCACCATGACTTCTCAAGCTAGGCATAGGAGAGAATATTAGACTTTTGAGAAGCAAGTAGTTTCTTAACGTTCCACTATTGGAACAAGTGTTCTATCATTGTAATGGTGTATCTTGGAAATTTCACTCTATAATTTGAATAGCTTGGAGCTGATACGCTTTTCATGTATATGTCTTGAATGATTGTGAGACTATTCATCCAATTTTATGGTATATGTTTATGTTAATTCATACTAATGAAAATGAACTAATTCGTTGGCTTTAATATGCTTCTTTGTATCATGTGTCTTATGCTTTTATGATCATGGTTTATTTTTTAACTATTTCACAAGATTGCTAACGATTATTTCAGATATATGTGTGTGTCTTTATTAGGATACTATTTGTTGGGTAATTTAATTGTTAGTTAAATTACTTGTCATTAATTTGTCAAATTCAGTGTTCATGAACTTGCGAAATACACTTGCATAATATATGCTAGGAATCAACTTTCAATTTCAAAAGGAAATTCTACTCTATTGAAAGAATTTGCAATACTAAAAACAAAAATTATTCATGAAAAATGTCTAAGATGAGTATGCACACACTTTCCTTTTCAAAAATCTCAAATTCAAAACTTGGGAATAAATATTTTAATCTATGAAATTGAAATGACAATTGACATGAAAGAAAACTTACTCTATTGACATGAAAAGAAACCTATTCTAATGACATGAACGTAAATATATCTTTATCAACATGAAAGTAAAACTATCTTATCAATATGAAAGTAAATATATTCTAATGACTAGAAAGTAAACATTGAAAGTAAATTTAATCTAGAAAGCAGCAAATCCTATACTAAGAAAGCATTTAATTCTTAATATATGAAATTTAAAGGCAACCTATTCTCAAAGAAATCAAAGATCAATTGAAATTGCTAATGTATGCATTGTTAAATTAGAATCATTCATAACTATCTATGAATCTAAAAGCAAACAAATTGAAAAGCAATGAGTCTATAAAATGAAATCATTAGTGCTTGACCTGCAAAAGAACATAAATGGAATGAGCATAAAAGAATGTAAACAATGCATCTAATTAAAATACTTTAAAATGAATCATAAAAGAAACTAATCTATCTTTAAAAAATGAAACATTAAAATGCATCTCATACTCATTAGGTAGTCATTCTAAAGTGCATGAGAGGTGGAAAGTTGAGAAAACTATTAATCAAACACCAACCATGTCATAGTGAATTGCAATGGTATTCATTACATCAATCAAAATTATAGTGCCAATCCTTAACATCCAAAACTCTACATTGAAGCATGAGCATAGCTCCAAAACTTTTCACACCCTTTTGAGAGGAGAATGCACTCATATTTATACAAAAACTAAGATAACTAATTCATAAATGTAGATCCATGAATCTCTCCTAGATCCACAAATATATCATGTGGTTACAACCATGTATTGACATTTAGCAATTAGCATATATTCATATACTCTCACAAATATCTCCTAGCTTTGATAAGAGACACTTATGAAAACTTCCATGATCCTTCTCCATGAATTGTGCTTGATCAATGATCTCAACTCTTCGTCAAATATTCAAGAGTTTGAAGAGGAAATTCGAATTTGAGAATTAGAGGCCAAATATGATTGCGTTAGAATCTTCAAATATGCCTACACATGTCACAAAATTCATCCAACTTTTATATATGTGAGTACATGTTATTTTTCTAATATTTAACCATAAATTCACTCAAAATACCCAAATAAATGTATTGGAAAATCATATGTCTAAACTCATAGCTAATCATGAAGATGGTCTTATTGCATAGTTATGGAGCTACGAAATATAGAAATTTTTGAAGCAAAGTGAAAGAAAAGAGGGTGAAATGAATGACATTTTGGAGACCCAACGGTATTATTACTTTTCTCTTAAAGACTCACTTTCATTTTTGTTTTTTGAAAGAATCGTTATACACTTTACAATTGAATACATCACAAGTCTAACATACTTGTTTATCTCAAAAGTACATGTGTTTCTCTTGTGTTGTGTATTGCAATTGAGGCAAATATTTTAGATAATGGCAATTAGCCATACTTTCTAATTGGGGCTCCTACTCCAAACAGTGTGAGGTGTAACTAGGACTTGATCATACCAGGGAAACCCCCTTACTATTGGTGGCATCCATCACTATAAATAGGTACATACACAACATTATCTAAATCTACTAGAATTCTTAAGGAATCCTAGTCTCCCTAGGATTCTTTTGCAAAATCATATTTTTTTCCATCTCCTTTTATGTATCCATTACCAAGTTGTCTTTGGAAGGCAAGACTTGGCCCTCTTGTATATTTTGAAGAATTGATGTTTCATAAAATTTTGGGTTTCTACAATAACCATGGTGTAAGTGCACATATAGGGAGGTAAGTAGAGTCTATAAGCATTGTTTCCTACATGTTCCAATATATTAAAAGGCTAATGCCTTAAAGACGTAATCGCCTTTACTAATCCCTATAGCCTTTCTTTATTTATGTGTAACCCGACTTGGTCCTCCACCTTCAATTTCTTCTCAACCATGTGTCTCTTATGCCTTATTTTTCATTTCTCATGTGATTCTTTCAACCACTTATGAATATGCAAATATATCTTTCTATTTCTTTCAATAAACTTCTTAGTGTTCAATACATCACTTGAGGGTTCTACTTCTTTTTTTTATGTCACCCATACATAATATAAAATGGTGAAACTTGAAAATACCCATAATAATTTTCAAATGGGGACTTACTAGTGGAACTGATGTGGATAACCCTATTATAGGAGTTATATATAAATCATATTTCATTCCATGTCCTTGAATTCTTGTTGTAACCCCTTAGAAGTTGCACCAAGGCCTTGTTAACCACTTTTGTCTTCCATACATTTATGGATGGAGGGTTGTAGAATATTTGAGTTTTGCGTCCTTCTTCTCCCACAATGTAATCTAGAAAGTGTCAAGGAATCGAATTTTATGCTTCTTGGTATCCAAAAATGCACCTTGACCTGCACAAAGAAAAAGCTTGTTCCTTGTCCTTTGATGGTATTCTTACAAGGCATAAAAAGTGCATATTATTGAATCTATTAACTACCATAAAAAGTAGTCATGACCATGTATTTTCCTAGAAAAACTACCAACAAATTCCATGGACATACTCTCCAATGGTCTTGTTAACATTCATAATGAATTGTATATCCTTACTTCATGTTGCTATGTTTGTGTGTATATTGTAATATACATCCTTTGATAAGTTAATTGCTTCTTCTCTCATCTTAGTCCATACATGAATGTTTGTAAGTTAGCCACTATCTTCCTAACATCAAAATGTTCAATACTTTAGATATATAAGCCTCCTTTATTAATTACACTCTTTCTCTCCTCGGCACACAATACTTCCTAAATTTGTAAAGTTATACATCTTGAAAATGGTAATATTGCTTCTTGTGTCCATCTATCAATCCCTATTGGCCCCACATCTTTTTTTCCACCCCTTTAAGTCCTCATATTTGACATATTCTTTCTTATACGCCTCATGTGTGAATAGATCCATAGGCATAATTGTGCCATGCATCATGGCGTGGGCATTTCCAAATCATGATAGCATATTTTCTAAGTTCTTGGTGGCGTGGTGTGCTTTTCATGTTTGATCATTAAATGCACACGTTTTAAAAAGTCCATTCATTTAAATGTATATCTTTTTTGAGCTTACTCCAAGTCTATAAGCATGCTAGAAGTAATTAATGTCTCTCTTTACACAATAAATAACACTTCCACTTCTTCATTGTCTATCCCATTGCATAATTGTCTTTGTCATAGTTGCGTAGCTCAATATTATTCCATAGAATAACGTTGAATGATAACATACTAATATAACCACTAACGATGTGGTATTTTGTCAACTGACTGCTAAGCTCCATATCTATCTTTGTTTCCCACTAATGTCTTTAGTTTTGATCCCATGCTATGACACAAATCAATAAGTGACATTCTCTTTTACTTCCACATGGTCCTACATCACCCATGCAAGCTTTCATATCTTGCTAGTGTCATATAATGTACCATAATATCACTCTTATAAAGCTCGAGTGTAACCTTCTACTTATATTCCACCATATATTATTAAGATGAGCTTATAAATGCATGATATAATTGAAGGAGGTAAATTGAAATCTTTGTGGATGACATTTTATTGGTAAGAAAATAATTATATTAATAATAACAAAATTTATAATTTGATTATGCATTTGAAGCATTGAATATTGAATATTTAATCCTATCCAATGTAGAGATAAAGATAGATATTCAATATTTAATATTTAATCCTTTTTACATGATTAATTACATATTATTAATCATATTTTAATAAAGATAGATATTCAATATTTAATATTTAATCCTCTTTACATGATTAATTACATATTTTAAACCATTTTCATATGATTAATTACATATTTTAATTGTTAGTAGTGAAATTCCAATTTGGATGCTTTATAACTTTGAAATTTAGGCATCTTACTTTTGAATTTCTGAGCTACAAATTATGTATCTTGATGGGATTTCTTTTTTGTCTTCTAATCTTTTCTTCTTTCTATCTATATATGATGGGATTTCTTTTTTTTCTCTTAAGTCTTTCTTATTTCTATGCATTTCTTTTATTGATTTATGGAGATTTTAGCAATGCCAATTACTTGGATTTCTTTATTTAGGCCCTCTTTCTTTAATCTAAATCATCTAATTCATGTTGTCTCTTCATCTCCCCAAAATATTTTTAAGATTAACTCCTTTAACATCATTGAATCCATATTGACATCGCATCACCCCAAGGGAGAGATAAAGACCTTTGTTAATGCTTCAAGTTTTTACCAATCTACTTTATTTTTGAAACAACACCTTCTAAATCTGTATCACAGTCTTTCCTTCTTGTAGGTTTGGTATTTTTCTTTTTTTCCTTGCAAGTACCTTGTCCTATAAGAAAGCTTATTTTATATGGCTTATCTCTACATTTTTGTTTGTGACTAGAGGAATCGGCCAATTAGGCTAGTTTTGTACCCAATGACATGGGGTTGATTCCAACCACTACTATTGTAATCTATAGATGCCTCATGTACACTTTTTCCATGGACACATGTAAATCATGAGGATTTGAACCTCGAATATCATGGTACATAACACTTCGTTTTCACGATAATCACCAAATGAGCTTCCTTCAAGAAAAATCTTATCTCTATATATACTTTACGCCCAAAAACCATATTCAAGTGATAAAAAAAACAACAACAACAACAACAACAAACACACAAAAAACAAAACAAATACCCATGAGGTGTATACAAATTGGTTTGTGTGGTGTTCAGTCCCCACCAGGTCACAAGTTCAAATCTCATAGGGAGGGTTTGAGGATAGGAGCAATGTTTGGGAGAATTACACTATCCCAAGGGGCATCCAAGCTCGATTGAACTTCGTATAGTCTTGGTGGTAGCATCCAACTAGTGGATAGATCATTCTTCCGTCCAACATTGAGGATGGCCTTGGCCTAAGCTCATCCTAGCTCAAGAAAAAAAGAAGAAGAAAGAGGAGAAGAAAAAAACTAGTGGATAGATCATTCTTCCATCCAACATTGAGGATGGCCTTGGCCGAAGAAAGAGGAGGGGAAAAAAGTTTAAAAAATAATCGTCTAACATATCTACTAGATAATTGACTTTTAAGGTTCGTTTAAAAAAAAGGCTAACTCGAACCATGAATAAAAGTGGAAAACATGATCTTCTACATGTCTTAGTTATTTTTGGTATTTCATACGATACTCTTTTGCTTTAGAGAGGAGGATAAGGTAATATATGTCAAAGAAAAGAAAGACACTAAAAGTGAAGGAACCAATACAATATGTTATTATTATTCCTTGCCACTAAAGGGTAATAAAGTATTCAAAAAATATTGATGTGAACATTAATTTTAAATTTACCAAAAGTTAAATGATCTTATCTAATGTTTACCTTGAAAACAATTTATTTTTTATTTTTAATTTTTAGTTTTTTAAAATATATTTATTTTCAATTTGATTGTTCATCTCTTATTTTACCCCCAATGATTACTTGTTACCACAAATTCTGTTAATTTTGTTGTCCATAAAATCTTTGTACATATTGAAATTAATTCACTAATTTTAACATTAATTTTTTTCATATTGATTTGGTTGTTGTGTCAATCAGTTTTCACTTTGCAGACTCCAAAGGCTGGTTCCTATTTGTTTCTACTATAGGATATTTAATTGGCCCTGACATGGGGGTTTATACCCATTAATTAACACTCCGCACCGTTTTTTCTCTCTCATTCACGCGCGGGTGTTATATGGGGTATTTAAAACCCCATGTCAGGGGGCATTAAATATCTATAGTTCGCACAATAGGAACTGCCCTTCCAAAAGTGACAAGAGGAATATTGGAACACGACAACGGTTGAAAAAAGTGTCGACCATTTTCCCATGCGTTGTAAAATGCATACAACGCATTACCCTCGGGGCAATTACCTTAAAGTCCGGATGATAAACAGGAGCCGTTGGATGAACCCAAGTGATATCAAGCGTGCAACGCATTACCCTCGGGGTAATTACCTTAAAGTCCGGACGATAAACAAGAGCCGTTGGATGAACCCAAGTGAGATCAAGCGTGGTGAGAAGCTCATCTGTCATGCTATGTATAGGCGCACTTGGAGAATAGCGTAAGAAGCAGCGAGAAATCTCAAAGTGTATCGGAGGTAGGTGAGGTGTTTAGAGCTGCGTTGGGACCACAAATGGTAACCCAACCCAACCTAACCTATGGTAATGCAACAGTATTACATATGACAACAGTTCACTATATGTTTATCGCTATTAAGAATGGTAAAAAAATTATGTATCTGATATTATGGTTATAATTATATTTTTTTATGATGTAAATTTGGATAATTATTTGTTAAGTGAGCAGGTTCATTTCATAAAATTCCTATGTTTGGATAATTATTGTTAAGTGAGCATGTTCTCTACCAAATTTTAAATAAAATTTATTTTATTTCATACCAACATTTAAAATATTATAATAAGTAATTGGGACAATTAATTGCCTACGATTGTTGAAAAAAACAGTGGTTTTTTTTTTGGAAACAAGGAAAAAGAATTACTAGTGCCGACAACTATCCCACGCATTGTAAATTGCATTACCAGTGTGGGGTATGAGCATTGTTGTGCAACTATTGCAAGGGTGAAGGCATTGGATACCAATAGTTACGTCTAGACTTTTGACACCGTAAATTTTATGTGAGTAAGACATATATTTCAGTGAAGTATTTTCAATATTATAAAACTAAACTAATCAGTTATTATGCCTAGAAAATTCTTCTTCTGAATATAAGTAGGGGAGGGTCGCCATTACCTGTGCGCCCTCCCCGCCACGTCAGAAAACCACGTGACAAAGCGCATGGAGCCGGTACGAAACCTATCCACCGTGGAGCTCCGCGTGTTGGGCATCATGTCATCCCATAAAACTTTCACTCTGCGCCATTTCCTCCATTTGTTTGGGGTCATTGCTGCAATGTTCCATTTTCCCTTTGTCTTTCTGCTCGGGGCCGATTGTTGGGCGAAGCCCCCCGCCGAAGATGTCACGGGCCGGCCCCAGAACCTGCGCGCTTCATCCTGTATTCATGTGTTGTTGCGAGCGTTTGTTTAATTGATAGGGTTTGTGGACCTGCGTGCTTCGTCTGGTATGCAGGTGTTGGTGCAAATGTTTGTTCATGGTTTAGTGTTTGTTGTTGGAACATCGCTTCTGCTTTTCTTGAGGTTTTCTGCTTGGATTTCTTGGTCGTTCTGGAATGTCGGTTGTTTAGGGTTTCTTTGGTGGTGGTCTTATTTTTAGTTTTTATTGTTTGGGGAGGAGCCTGTTGCACTTTTACCGAGCTTGAGGTAATTGTTTAAATTGCTATTTTGTGTAGGCTTTTTTGTTGGTTTTCTGTTGTCTAATGGCTTTTTATTCTCGTTGCAAGTGTGGAAAAGGTTGTTGCAGGTGTGGAGGTGGTCTGGCGAGCTTCGGGGAAGGTCAGCGACTGTCACCGGTAGGATTTTAATCCTACCAGCAATTTCTCTGTGTTTTTTAAAACAAACAACTCTGTTTGGATATTTTGTAAACTTTTTATGGCAGGGTTTAGGGTTTTGTGGATAAGGGTTTAGGGTTTTTGTGGATATTTTGTGTTGTTTGTGGCTTTCAATGATGGTATTTGTGAATTTGTGAATTTTTGTTGTTTTCGTTGTTTTCGCATTCTATTTTGTTATGGCAGGACCTATTCGTATAGGCCTAGAGGAACAGAGCATTCCATTCATCTCTGTTATAGCCCGAACCTGCTCATTCCCATCCCCAAATGTTACAAACCCATATCATTTTGAACGACCTGTAATGTTATTAGTAATAACCTTTGCCCCTTTTACAGATTGGTAGACAACTCTGAAGGTCTCTTGTAGCAACTTGTCTGTGTCACCAAATGCCAAATCTCCCACGAATATAGTAAAATGTTCTGAACGCTTTTCTGTACCGCTATTCGTTGCCCAATTTAACCTGTGAAATTGTTCAGCCCTGGGCATCTGTATGCCATTGTAATTTTAGAGAGCCATCTGGGCCGTTGCCTGGCTCGCAAACTCCAAGAAGCCATAACCCTCTGATTTCCCAGTCGGCTTATTGCGAATAATGCTGCAAACCGTCGAACAAGAGGGTCCTAATCTCCCCGGTGGAGCTCTCTTGCTATAGGGATTGCCGCACCATAACCTAAGGTCGAGGTTGGGGTTGGGGTTAGGGCTGGGGTGGCTGGGGCCAAAACCCAAATACAGTAGTGCGCGCTCCAGTAAATCAATGGCAGCGCGATGGGTATGATAAAATTGTATTAAGACTGGGGAAATTTTGAACCAAAACCTGCCCCAAGCAGAAAGACAAAGGGAAAATGGAACATCGCAACAATGACCCCAAACAAACGAAGGAAACCCTCTTGATATGTATTATCATCCAATATAAGATATTAATATTTGGTAGTCCATCGTAATGCCAAAATTGGTTGAAAATTTGAGTTCATTATGGAAGAGGAAGGGCATTTTCTAGTGTTGTATATCTTTAGAAGTATATGGGAATGGTGTATTGAATCTGATATTTTATTGTTATGGCCTATTATGTGTTGCATTTCATAAGGTTGTGTCCATGACTCCACCTAATAGGAATTGTGAGAATCATGAATCAACTCTGATTCAGATCAACATCAAAGCAATTTTCTTTTTTGGAGTGAATGTTGCATATGCAACACTGTCAAAATTGACCAACAACTTATTTTCCAGTGCTCTATTCCTGCTCTGATTTAAACATCGATTATTAACATGGAAATTCCCTATCTCAACAGTTTAAGCCTTAGATTTAATATCCTAAGGAGTGCATCCACCTAGGATTAAGAATAATTTTGAAAGGGGAGGCAGTTGACTGACTTGGACATTATTTAGACTGGCAAGCATAGTTTTTTGTTCTTATTTGTTGATGCTTGTCTGGCCTGTTGAAACTGCAAGTTAAGCCTTGCATGTATGTTATTCTGATAGACATGATTATTTTTTCAAAATTTATGATTCATTAGAAGCTGGAAATTACTGCTTAGTTCTGTGAGAAAGAAGCTTATGATGGATATTGTCTCATAATTGTCTTAAATAGGACGAGATGGGAAAATTAAAGCAGAAATACCAATATTTATTTTATGTTTTCAATACTCATTCTTGTACTATAAGCACAGATGTTCATGGAAAGGGATCTTGAGGACGATGATAAATTATTTTGGCTTGGCACCATTCAGTTCTTTCACAGATGGGTGAAATTTCATTTGCCCCACCCATGAATGGTTGCGGTTGTGTTTGCTTGCGAATGAAGCATATCCATAGTCCTTTTCTGCTGACGTTTGACTTGCATTAGAGTACTTTGGTAATTGGGTACGAGCATCCACAGGTGTGGTTGCTCATTGTCAAGGCCTCATTGCCCAACTTTATAAAATTTTAGTTAGAAAACACTCAATTGTTATTAGTACATTATTTGTTATTTTTAGTTAAGTTTTCTCTATTCTAGTGCTATGTACCTTCAGAAGTATATGGGAATGGAGTGTTGAATCTGTTATTCTATTTTAAGAATGAGATGTTGGAACTGTCTTTCTAATGGCTTGTTATGTGTTACATTTAATAAGGTTGTGTCCATGTAACAGAAATTGCGAGTTATGCTTGTTGAGTCATGAATCAACTCTAACTCAAATCAACAGCAAAGCAATTTTCTTTTTTTGAAGGAATGCTGCAGATATAGTTGGTCATTGCCAAGGCTTCATTGGTCACCTTTATAAGATTTTACTTGGAAAACAGTCATAAATTTTATTGGTATATTATTCGTTATTTTGAGTAAAGTTTGCTCTTTTCTAGTGCTGTATATCATTAGAAGTATATGGGAATGGTGTATTGAATCTATTATTTTATTGTTATGGCTTGTTATGTGTTGCATTTCGTAAGGTTGTGCCCATGACTCCATCTAACAGGAATTGTGAGTGAATCATGAATCAACTCTGAATCAGATCAACATCAAAGCAATTTCCTTTTTTGGAGTGAATGCTGCATATACAACGCTGTCAAAATTGACCAACAACTTATTTTCCAGTGCTCTATTCCTGCTCTTATTCAAACCTCGATTATTAACATGGAAATTCCCTGTCTCAACATTTTAAGCCTTAGATTTAATATCCTGAGTGCATCCATCTAAGATTAAGAATAATTTTGAAAGGGGAGGCAATTGACTGACTTGGACATTATTTAGACTTGCAAGCATAGTTTTTTGTTCTTATTTGTTGATGCTTGTCTGGCCTGTTGAAATTGCAAGTTAAGCCTTGCATGTATGTTATGCTAGTAGACATGATTATTTTTTCAAAATTTACGATTCATTAGAAGCTGGAAATTACTACTTAGTTCTGTGAGAAAGAAGCTTATGATGGATATTGTCTCATAGCTGTCTTAAGTGGGATGAGATGGGAAAATTAAAGCAGAAATACCAATATTTATTTTATGTTTTCAATACTCATTCTTGTACTGTAAGCACAGATGTTCATGGAAAGGGATCTTGAGGACAATGATAAATTATTTTGGCATGGCACCATTCAGTTCTTTCACAGATGGGTGAAATTTCATTTGCCCCACCCATGAATGGTTGTGGTTGTGTTTGCTTGCAAATGAAGCATATCCATAGTCCTTTTCTGCTGACGTTTGACTTGCATTAAAGTAATTTGGTAATTGAGTACGAGCTTCCACAAGTGTGGTTGCTCATTGTCAAGGCCTCATGACCAACTTTATAAAATTTTACTTAGAAAACACTCAATTGTTATTAGTACATTATTTGTTATTTTTAGTTAAGTTTTCTCTATTCTAGTGCTATGTACCTTCAGAAGTATATGGGAATGGAGTGTCGAATCTGTTATTTTATTGTAAGAATGAGAAGTTGGAACTATCTTTCTAATGGCTTGTTATGTGTTACATTTAATAAGGTTGTGTCCATGTAACAGCAGTTGCGAGTTATGCTTGTTGAGTCATGAATCAACTCTGACTCAAATCAACAACAAAGCAATTTTCTTTTTTTGAAGGAATGTTGCAAATATAGTTGGTCATTGTCAAGACCTCATTGACCACCTTCATAAGATTTTACTTGGAAAACGGTCATAAATTTTATTGGTACATTATTCGTTATTTTGAGTAAAGTTTTCTCTTTTCTAGTGCTGTATATCTTTAGAAGTATATGGGAATGGTGTATTGAATCTGTTATTTTATTGTTATGGCCTGTTATGTGTTGCATTTCATAAGGTTGTGTCCATGACTCCATCTAACAGGAATTGTGAGTGAATCATGAATCAACTCTGATTCAGATCAACATCAAAGCAATTTTCTTTTTTGGAGTGAATGCTGCATATGCAACGCTGTCAAAATTGACCAACAACTTATTTTCCAGTGCTCTATTCCTACTCTGATTCAAACCTCGATTATTAACATGGAAATTCCCTGTCTCAACACTTTAAGCCTTAGATTTAATATCCTAAGGAGTCCATCCATCTAAGATTAAGAATAATTTTGAAAGGGGAGGCAGTTGACTGACTTGGACATTATTTAGACTGGCAAGCATAGTTTTTTGTTCTTATTTGTTGATGCTTGTCTGGCCTGTTGAAACTGCAAGTTAAGCCTTGCATGTATGTTATGCTGATAGACATGTTTATTGTTTCAAAATTTATGATTCATTAGAAGCTGGAAATTACTGCTTAGTTCTGTGAGAAAGAAGCTTATGATGGATATTGTCTCATAGTTGTCTTAAATGGGATGAGATGGGAAAATTAAAGCAGAAATACCAATATTTATTTTATGTTTTCAATACTCATTCTTGTACCGTAAGCACAGATGTTCATGGAAAGGGATCTTGAGGACGATGATAAATTATTTTGGCTTGGCACCATTCAGTTCTTTCAGAGATGGGTGAAATTTCATTTGCCCCACCCATGAATGGTTGCAATTGTGTTTGCTTGCGAATGAAGCATATCCATAGTCCTTTTCTGCTGACGTTTGACTTGCATTAGAGTACTTTGGTAATTGAGTATGAGCTTCCACATGTGTGGTTGCTCATTGTCAAGGCCTCGTTGACCAACTTTATAAATTACTTAGAAAACACGTAATTGTTATTAGTACATTATTTATTATTTTTAGTTAAGTTTTCTCTATTCTAGTGCTATGTACCTTCAGAAGTATATGGGAATGGAGTGTCGAATCTGTTATTTTATTGTAAGAATGAGATGTTGGAACTATCTTTCTAATGGCTTGTTATGTGTTACATTTAATAAGGTTGTGTCCATGTAACAGCAGTTGTGAGTTATGCTTGCTGAGTCATGAATCAATTCTAACTCAGATCAACATCAAAGCAATTTTGTTTTTTTGAAGGAATGCTACAAATATAGTTGGTCATTGTCAAGGCCTCATTGACCACCTTTATAAGATTTTATTTGGAAAATGGTCATAAATGTTATTGGTACATTATTCGTTATTTTGAGTAAATTTTGCTCTTTTCTAGTGTTGTATATCTTTAGAAGTATATGGGAATGGTGTATTGAATCTGTTATTTTATTTTTATGGCCTGTTATGTGTTGCATTTCATAAGGTTGTGTCCATGACTGCATCTAACAAGAATTGTGAGTGAATCATGAATCAACTCTGATTCAGATCAACATCAAAGCAATTTTCTTTTTTGGAGTGAATGTTGCATATGCAACGCTATTAGAACTGACCAACAACTTATTTTCCAGTGCTCTATTCCTGCTCTGATTCAAACCTTGATTATTAACATGGAAATTCCCTGTCTCTACACTTTAAGCCTTAGATTGAATATCCTAAGGAGTGCATCCACCTAGGATTAAGAATAATTTAGAAACTCTAGGTCATAATGACCCAGGATTAAGAATAATTTAGAAATATCGCAGCAATGACCCCAAACAAACGGAGGAAATGGCATGGACACAAAATTTTATGTGATGACACGATGCCCAACATGTGGACCTCCATGGTGGACAGGTGTCATACTAGATCCATGCGCTTTGACACAGACTAACTTATAGAAATAGTTTTATCATAATTAATATTTTACAGAAAGACATATTCCATTGAAAATTTCTTTTCAACGCACAGTTAGGTTGCCACAAGAAATCACTACTAGGTTGTAAGCCAAAATGTTTCTATGACAAGAAAAATATACAATCTAGTGTTGTATTTTTTGTGACAAGAAAAAGATACAATCTAGTGTTGTAAGCCAAAATGTTTTTGTGACAAGAAAAAGATATAATCTAGTGTTGTAAGCCAAAATGTTTTTGTGCCAAGAAAAAGATACAATCCATCCAAAATCCACATCATAATGTGGTTAGAACCAAAAACATATGACACCCCTATTCTTTATGGCCCTGAGAATCTTGAGTGCCAAAACTCCCCAAGTTACCTTCTTGAGCCAGGTAGGTTGGCCTACCTGTCAAGGGTTGATTAGGAAATGGTTGATTGCTGCCATATGATTGATTCCAATTTGCAGCTTCCAACCATGGAGGTACTGAGTACCCATACCTCACATTTGCACTATTGGCCGCTGCATTAAGTGGAGGTGTGTAATGAGCATACAAAGAATTGACACCAACTCTGATAGGAACAAGGCAAGCGGGTAAACCCTCAGTTTGATAGTGGGGCACTTGAATGTTTATGAGATCTTGGAATAATGGTGTATTATCTGTAATGGAGTCCAATGAGTTTGAAATAATCCTGGTTTCATCAGCTATTCTTGTATCGTTGATCATCCCTTGTTCCTTTTCAAGCATTTGTTGTGCCTTTCATTTTTCCTTTTCCCATCTTGCCATTTGCTTTTGTTCGTCCTTAACTTGCCTTGCTTTATCTCTTTCAATCCTTTCTTCTGCTCAACGTTGTGCTGCAACAACCCTTGCTGCCTTCTTCTCCTTGACTATATCCTTATTTTTCTATTTTAATTCTTGCATTTCAAATTTCTTTTTTTCTGACTCAACTAACAGGTTTATATAGTCCTCTGAGGTGAGTAACTGTGAGCTTCGACATAGACGAAGACTACCCGGTGCACCTTGCTTTTTTTTCATTGATACTCTCTCTACTGGAAGCTTTAGGAACCATCCAAGTGTCTTCTCCACCCCTCCCACCTGCATGTCATTGCTTGGTACTTCCCTTTCAGTATCTGTTGGAATTGATTGAACCATATCATTATCTTCATTTGATGCCTCATTATCTCCTTCATCTTCTTCCATTGATCTACTGTCCACAAAAAAATGAACAATTTCACTGTTCAATCCTGTTGGTTGTGAGGGCATGTTCATGCTTTCTTCATTGGTTGCTGAGACAGTATGTGCATTCATATTGATTATTGCTTCTGCTAGCCATGAAGGTGGGGTTACTTGGATTGGCAATGTCAATTGGTCATTGTCAACTGCATGTTCAACAATATCATTAGCAATATCAGCAACAGGAATTTCATGTTCTTCAGTTGGTGGAACAATCTCCATGTTACTAGGAATTTGTTCATTGTTATGTTGTGTTTCACATACAGTTTCATCATCTTCAGCATATAAGTGTCCTTGAGACAGGGAAATCGTATTACCAGCTGCAACAACATCATCTTGGTCATCTACTTCTTGCACTTCAACACATGTTTGGACATTCCCTTCTTCCTGACCATCCACATGAAACGCTTGGCTACAACCAGTATCATGCATAAGAGAATCATAGTTCAGTGGCCAGATTCCTGTCCTCCTAAAGCCAGCCTTGATATTTGATGGTGTCAAAGCCCTTTTAAAAGCTTTACTTGCAAGCTCTGCTAGCTCAAACCTTTTCACCTCAACCCCTGGATTCTTTGCCATCCATGCAGCACGCTTCGACCTAAAATAGTTCTTGAAAGGGCCAAACACACTAACATCAACGGGTTGCAGCCTATGAGTGGTATGAGCGGGCAATGTCAACAGGTCGATGCCTAAATTGTTTGCTTCCTCAATTGTTTGTACAGCCATGTGGCTCCCATGGCCATCTAATAACAAAAGGTGTTTGTTATTAGGCGAGACACCACTTGGTACCGATGCAGCAAAGTGAAAAAGCCAACTTAGAAACAGTTCTTTAGTCATCCATGCATGGGGATGTGCAGCCATGCATGCACCTGGTTCACAGTTCTATATATAGTTTTTCAGTTGATTTTTACCTTTGAATAGATAGAATCCTGGGATTGAAGTACCAATTACATTAACACAACATAAAATAGTTATCCACTCCCTGCTCTTGGGCAAAATCTTTGGCACATTTCGGCTCCCTCTCTTGGAAATTACCCGCATGCCACAATTCCTCCCTGCCTGTAAACCTGTTTCATTACAGTTCCATATATGGTCTGCTCCATAAGAATGTTTATCGTAAGCACTAGAAAGTGTGTCATAGAACTTTTGCACAACTGCGGGGCGCAAATTTAATGCTCTGTCTCTGTCAAGGCCCTCAGAAGTATGCAATATAAGTTCTGGATGCCTTTTTTTAAACCCAAACCACCATGATTTACCAGGAAACCCATCTTTGAATGGATTTGGCCTCCCTTGACAGGTTTGAGCAACTGTTGATTTGAGTTGTATCAACTCTATCCCATGTCCCAGTTGGGCCATCTCTTTACACCACTCAACCACCTCGGCCTCCTCCTCCTCAGTGATAACTGTAAGAGGCCCTCTACGTTTTGTATGAGTCAGTCCATTTATCCAATAATGTATTGATGAGGGAGGAATACCATGTTTTTTTGCAGATGCCTGAACTGAGTATCCATTAAACTCTATGTCATCAATTGCAACTAACATTTGTTCTTTTGTCCATCCTCTTATAGCACTGATCTTTTTAGTTGAGCTTGCCCCTTGGACTGTTGTTGATGGTGGTTCTATGGCTGATGGTGTGTTAACATCAGCAGCTGTCACATGGTCATCTTCAACAATGTTCCCTGGTGCATTGCCGACATTGACATCAGTTGGCCTGTCATCATCAGACGATATGCATCACAGTTGCGCACTCCTTGTCACTCTCCTGCCACTTCTCCTTGTACGAGCAGAGTAACTTCCTTTTGCCATATATGCAACATCCTATAAAATTATTGCATGCATTTAGAAATTAGAATATATGTCAAATTATGCTTTATTACTTCTGCAAAAATACTTTTCCTCTATTACAGGAAATTATCAACATGTATGTTACTGTTTTCATAATGAGAGTAAATGTTTCACTTTCATAGGGCAGTGTCAAAATTTTGCAAATGTCATTCCAAGTAAATCCATAGTTCATCAATTTAGCAACTTTTATGTGGATTCAAGTAGATTCTATGATAGTTGTTTCAAATATCATTTTCCATTTATTTTTTACAGCTTTATACAACTAAACCAATGAGGTATGTAAACATGTATGAATTACGTCATTCTCCTTATATCTGTTAAAGATTAGGGAATACAGGTAATAAGAAGGTCTATTCAAAATGTACTTACCCTATAGAGTAGAGTGTAATCATTACTAATGGTCGAATGAGTGCCATAAGTAGAACCATGGAAATCAAAGTAATGAGGAAACAAAGCTTGTTACATTAGGATATGCGTATACAGTGATTACAGTCTATCCATATGTATTGATTATGGAGAGAACGGTACTCTATATACCAATAAGAAAAAAGGTATTTATATAATAGGAATGACTAAGAGTGAGAACCCCGGGATATCATGTTGTATATTGATTAGCTTGTCACCTTTGTACCTTATCTAAGCTTATGACAAGCTATGGAATTAGAACACAGTAGTTACACATGACTCTTTCTAACCATGCTTGTTTACCTAATCACTTGCTTGTGTCATTCTCATTACACTCGGCATAAGTAATAGCACAGATATTTTATAAGTAACGTCATCTAAAGGTTGACCTATCAGTACTAACCTAAGAAATACATGTATAGATATGATAAAGCACCGGTATCACAGGTTGGTTATCTCCCTAATAGACTGGATTCAGCTTTAATATAGATATAACATATGTAATTATACAGAGGTTTGTTCTAACTCACTCATAGATAAGGGTGAACTGAAACCATGCTCAGATACTAATACGAGCTTTTTAGTGTATAGAGCTTACTAGTGATAAGATGAATGAGATCCATTGAATATGATACATACCTTTGTTCAATGTATTATGTTATATAGCTTATACAACTTAGCTTCATACTAGATCACGTATTGAGTAAGATACATGAGTGAGTACGATACACGAGTTTCATCAATTCCAGTACTCTGACCGTAATCATACTAGTATACCTGTTCTAACTTATAAGTAATTTGTATAGGTATATCCCTAATTAACACTATCATAACATGTAAGAAACACAGACCCTTAGTAATACATGTTCCTTATCACTAGTCGCAAGCTTCATTAGTATCACTAAACAGTTACTCAGCTTAGGCTATGATCATAACTTGTATCGTTTCATCATAGTTCATAAGGTAAGCATATCCATATTCAACATACAAAAAACAACACGTTTTAAGCATAAGATGTAATCAGAGCTATGACCAAGTTGGTTGATTAGATGGATACGACTGTATTCAATAGGTTCAATTCTTGTAAGCTAAGGTTCAATTCCTGTAAGCTAAACAAGCTGTGACTACAGTACTAACACGACATACGTAACCTCTGTGATATGTAAGCTATAATCACTATGAAGCTGATGATCGAATAAGTGTAGCCATAATAAGCTAGAACACATACATAAACTCTGTATAAAAAGGTTAACTGTAACTGTATAAACTTTGTATAAAAAAGGTTAAGATGTAATCAGAGCTATGACCAAGTTGGTTGATTAGATGGATACGACTGTATTCAATAGGTTCAATTCCTGTAAGCTAAACAAGTTGTGACTACAGTACTAACATGACATACGTAACCTCTGTGATATGTAAGCTGTAATCACTATGAAGCTGATGATCGAATAAGTGTAGCCATAATAAGCTAGAACACATACATAAACTCTATATAAAAAAGGTTAACTGTAACTGTATAAAAAAGGGTAACTGTAACTGTATAAAAAAGGTTAACTGTAACCCTATGGACATAACTGTAAGAACAACGACTTTCAATGGCTATTTGTGAAACCATCCAGGTATCCTTCTAGCAATTATGGCCAGACGGACCATGTAAGAAATCTGATAAATGAAAATGAAAACAATGAAAACAGAATTGTAAGAAGAATGAGTTGTAATTCATATAAGTAACTTGGATATATTGGCCACTGTTTTGTGATGTTGTCTTCAAGTTTGCTGAATAGTTTGAAAGCATAAGATGCAACTTCAATAGTGGGTGGACTTCTTTTATAGTTTTGGGGACCTTAATTTAATTAGTGAACATGGATGCACATGGATTGCAATGGCTTCATTTTGAATGTGTGGTATGGATTTAATTTGATGTGATCTAATGGTTGGGAATTGGTTATTTGTTGATCCATGTGCTTTGATCTGTT